>CABEEJ010003545.1:8431-36962 GCA_901482245.1 Timema douglasi | reverse complement strand
CCCCCAGTTCACCCGACCGAGATTCGAACCTCGATCTCCCCGTCCTCAGCAGTCGAGCTCAACACGACACAAGCGCGTTAGCCAACTACGCCACCGAGGCGGGCAAATATTATTATGAATGTTACAAAATGTTTAGTCTACTATTAAGAGTAAATAATATACATTACACAGACACAAATAGACCTGAGCTAACTAATATTTCAAATCTCGAAAAGCTTATAGCTTAAATAACAAACTACAAAGAAGGTATACAAAAGTTACTAAAATTAGCTTTACTAGTGGCATATCCATAAAGAAGGGGAAAGGGGGAGAGGGGGGCGAAGCAAGCAAGTCAATTTCCTTCCCTCTGCAATATAACAAATGATTTTAATAAAAAGCTAAGAACATGTTAAGAACAACTGTAGTAATACAGAACATTTAAGATATCTCCAATGAATTGGCTACATTTTAAAGAGCCCATTTCACGACCAATTAACCAGAAAATTAGATATAAGAGTTTGATAAAACCAAACCCAAAAAACTTGTCAAAGTGCAGTTTTCCGAGTTATTAATTTGATAACCATGTAAAGTTTTTTTTAAATCAAAATTAAAATGGTTTCACTTGTCTAAATTACAGTTTTAAAAGTACAATACTAAAAACTTTAGTTACTATTGTTCTATTATTCTTGCTTAGCTTATGTTTTGTTTAAGTGTAAGAGAAGGCCAACTAGCCTTAACTTCACCCAAGATTATCGAAACAAAGAAAATAAATAAATAAAATAAAAGACCAGGCTTGTGAAATTATATTCAAAAACTGCAGTCATAGACATTTAAAGTTGGGGTGTAAGGGGATACGAGAAAAGGTAAGTGTTTTTGTAATTTTTATAGCAAGATAAATAAAAAATTTCCCCATTAGAAACATAAAGAGTTTAATTTTATTCACATGGTAACCTCAACAATTCAAGGGTGTCCTGTAGTTTAATTACTTTTTTTCTAAATTCAAAAAGTTTGTCATCTAATGCTGCAATGCTCAACAACTTGATATCATCATGAGAGGAAAATTGAGCTCTCATGTTTCTACTGAAGCAATATTTTATTTATTTTGACAAAAAAAAAGTTTTGCTTTAACGAATGCAAAAAAAACCACCCTTTCCTCACATAACCTTCCACCCAAACTTTAATTGTCAATATAGATATATATCGTTCGCGAACGAAAGGTTTAAATTGAACGGCTCCACAAGGTGAACGAGTCGAATTAGTTCAAATTGAACTAGAACACCTTATTGACGTGAGCTAGTTCAAATTGAACGAGAACACCTTATTGACGTGAACTAGTTCAAATTGAACGACACAAGACAATCGGGAGACTCTTCGGCCGAACTCGGTCGCAAAAATAGTGGGACAAGGTTTTTTTCCCCTCCTTGTTCAGCAAATCTACCTCCTCTGAAAATCCCCTCACATAAATAAAGCCAAACAATAAGCAATATTATCCTCACAGGTTGGGGTAGTCTTTAGAGTTTAGGGTAAAGGCTACAAGAGGCAAATTTAAATGCATCCTTACCCGCGTGCTCTAAGACAGCGCACCGCAACCTACGACCCGCGGACTAAATCGGGGGCGCTGATCGAGAGGCTTGGTTTGACGAAGACGGTTGATTAATGTCTGAATTAACTTCTATATCTATAATATCTACATCATCAACAGTTTGATAACTAAATTTAAGTGGCTTGATTAACTCATGGTACTTACTGACCTATGAGGAAACTTCTAAGAAAAGTTGAGTTTTGCTTTAAGTTGTCTCATTAAGTTCCTAGTAGAGCTACAAGCTAAGCTGACCAAATGTGAACAATACCCACACTTTGCTTTTCTGTCTTCAATTTTGGAAAAGTGATCCGAAAATTTACTTTTTCTTAGTGGCATTTTATTTTTTAAAGCAAATAAATTTTCATTTAAATACAAGTATACTACTTAATAAACTACATAATTAATCAGAATAAATAAAGTGCTACTTTTAATAAGTTTTAGATTTGATTCACGAGCATAAATAATGCAATAATTAATTTGAAATACTTTAAAAACTTCTCCCTGAAACCAAATCTTTGACGCGAAGGGAATAGCTCATTTAAAGGGTGTGTTTCTCCAATTGGTACCGGTAACCGACTGATTTAAAGCCGTAGGTCGGTCGCGAACCAAGTTCCACTAGCTGAAGTTCGGTCAGTAGCGAACGATGAGCTGTAAAACAAGTATTTGTTCGCGAACGACTGAACGATAAAAATGAACGGCTCATTTCACTGAACTGAATTACCTTGAGCCGTTCTTCCCATCTTTATTTCAATTGGAACAAAGTTGGGGAAAGTTGGGTAGAACCGGGTACCCGCGTTTCTTCCCACCTGGTGCTGCAATCTCATGCCTGTGGCAAGTTAATTTCTGGTTGTGTCCTAACAAATCATACACCAATATAACACAGAACAACTTTTATAGAAAACCCCCCCAATATAATGGTAACAATAAATGCACTCTTAAAAACTTTAATCAAAATCACCTACTATTACACATTAGCGTAAGTGTGTATAGCCCGAATGGGTAGTAAGACGCGGTGATGATAATAATAATAATAATAATAATAATAATACTTATACTTTATAATTTGTGTTCATTTAAAAGTATTGGTGATACATATTAAATGTGTTAGCACAAATTGAAGTGTAAAAACAAGAACATATATAAATTGTATTTTTTAGCCCCCAGATAAGTCTTTTTATTAGAAAAATTGGACTGTACATTACAGAAATGTGAAAGGGTTAACATTTAAAATAGGTGAAGGACATTAATTTTTTTAAATTCACATTTTCTCCAAACTGTAGTTTGCTACTTTCACCCCTCATTAGTATATTCTCAGTCACCAAACAAACCCATACTTTTCAAACCCGAGACACAACGACCATTATAAATGCAAGATCACCTGTTATAAACAATTAAATTATGTATTCAGAGTATCAAACATACAGTAAAAAAGTAAATCTTTATCATAAGTGGAAGAAGATATTGGGCTGCTAATATTGTAACTTTATTTTGTTAAGTATGAAATTCTGTGGTTTAGTGATTAGGGAGGCTGACTACAAATCAAGAAGACCTTGATTCAACCTTTCCTGTCCTCATGGTCAGAGAGGATGACTAAAGAACAAGAGGACCCTGGTTCACCCTTTCCTGTCCTCATGGTCAGGGACGATGATTACAGATCAAGAAGACAAAGCTTCATTGATTGCATAAAATATCAGTCTCTTTGGTTTAATTTTCTTATGAATAAAATGTTAAATGAAACTCCACCTTAAGAAAAAAACACACAAACACACAGAGTTTTAAAGCCAAAATATGTGATTATCAATTTTACAGACATATTTTTATCACTAGAAACAAAAATGATAAAAGTAAATTCTTGTATACATAACAAAGAAGTATTATATAAACAAAATTACTAGTTGAACCAAATAATTAATTCAGTTATTAAATATAATTAAAGAATTGACATTCGCTGCGGTAGGCTATTGTCAATTCATATTTGGTTTATATAGTAGTGTGTCAATAATTCAGACTAATTGGGGATTGATGCAGTCCAGATGATTGATCTGCCAGATATTTTAAAATATAGTAAGTCACAAGTACTAATAATGTATCATAGAGTATGACCAATCAGGACCTACAATTCTGACCACACAAACTAAATGAATAGGAAGTGACTGCCTGCTAAGCATAGTGTGTGTTTTTTGATGACTGATGCGACTCCCCACTCCTTCCGCATTCCGTCAGGGGTTGACGCAGAGATGCTAGGCTTTGTTTCGCACTCTATTGGAATCTCAAATATTGATAGCACTGTGGTTATTTTTATAAATAATATTTTTCTTGTGAATCTGGATTATTAACGATCCGGAGCCTTGACGTACGAATTATCGACGCTCTTCTATAGACGAATTTGGTAATTTTGTACATGAAAGCAAAAGTGAACTAGTGAACATTACCAACAAAACATACATTAAAGCAATAATATTGAATAATAAGCTATATTTTAGTAGTATTAATATTAGATATCTCCTAAAGTAAAAAACAAATACTTTAAATAAATGTTAGTAAAAATGTAGTAAGACAGTTTATAAATATTATTTTTTTGCGGTCAGCATTTATAGCATTTTATAAAATCATTATTATTCTTTATTCATTATAGATAATATCTTTCAAAAGTGACACCTGAAGATCACATGACTTAACATATGAGTATATAAAAATAGTTTGAGAAACTTTTGAAACTATTAAATAAGGTTTTTCCTCTTATGTTCCTATTTTATACATTACCAATTATTTTTACATCTGCCCTAAGTATATTGTACATACACAATCTTTGGAACCACAATCTTAACATCAATTTGTACTTTGGTCTATTTGACTAATCAGGATAAAAAATGCAAGATATTATTAGATTTTCACCCTTATCCTAAAAAATAGCTTACAGTTTATATTTTACCAATTAATTAGTAAAGAATCTCATGCCTTCCAGCATTTGTTCTGGTTTTCGAGATGACGATCTAAGCGATCGAGGCGGTCTTGAAATAATTTCGGGCAATGCTGGTTTAACTGGCTCTTCTACAGTAGCTTTCATCTTCATCTTCATCTTGATGGCATTACGAACTTTATCAAGTATGATACTTGCATTGCTCGGACCCTGAGATGTAGAAGAGTTTTTATCAACTTGGGTAAAATTACTGTCAGAACGAGACGTTTGATTTGGAAATGGACCATCATGAGCATCATCATTTTGAGCATAAAAAATGGCACCGGATCGATCTTTATTCGAAGAAACAGGAAGGAGAACATATTCACAGCGAGAAGGTATATCCTTTGCAATAATTTCCATCTGTCCTGAAGGAATCATCTCAGCTGATCTATCTGTCTTCTGTATCGATCTGGCCATGGTATTTATTAGTTGATTTCGAGCTGGGGATGATTTGGGATGGTATGTTTTAACTGGTGGGGATTTCAATTTGTGACAATTTATTAATCCTTTTCCCTTCCATCTATCAGAAGTCCCCACCATATGTTTTACACTCTTAAAATTCAAATATGCTTTTGAACTTTTTGTGTGTGCCTGATTCAATGGAGGGGTTTTAGGTGGTAGACATGGTTCTGGTTGTTTCAGGACAGCTGATGAGAGTAAGCATTGTTCAACAATAGAACTTGCAGCCTTGTCAACTGTTAAAGGTAACATACTGTATCGTGTTGATCTGGTATTATCCAAAGATGATGTGCCTGCAGCTTTAATGGATGAAATAGGTGAAATATTGGTCAAATCTTTTTTCTTAGAGCCAGTAGATAATAAAGTCAGTGCTTTACTTTTCAACTGACCAGTTATAATAAGATCATCAGACATTTCTGCGCAATCTTCACCTATCACACTAGGCTTATTTTTACTTTGACGAGGTTTGGCAATGTGATTTATGGATGATGTATTCTTTATATTCATAGATGCTGAGGGATTTGTTGGCGACCTAGGTGATATGGCTGTAGATGAAGGTTGTCCTTTGGTCTTTCCCTTTCGAAGATGCACAAGGTACTTGGGGTGATTAGTGGATGAGATTTCCTTTGCAAGTGCTGAGAATGATCTCATCTTGAATTCTAATTCTTCTGCTGAGAGTGAATTTTGTGATGAATTCATTGGTTTTGAAATTACAGTACATCCATGCCTTAGTGAAGTATGTTGACCTCGTATGATGGGTGTTTTTTCACTCATCAAAACTGTTTTATTACGAGAGGCTTTTGGAGGTGTATTTTTCCCTGTACAACTGGATTTTAGCCTTTCTTTACTCTCAATTACTGCCATTTTAGCAACATTTTCCATCAATAGTTTTTCTTTTTGTTCTGTATTCAAAGTATTTTTATTTAAAGGTTGTGCTTGTGTTGATTTTATAACTGAGTTTTGTCCAGAACTATTGGAATGTTGGCTTGCTGTATTTTCGTTAACTTTCATTGTGTTGATATTTCGAACCCATATTTTGGCAACTTGTTTGTTTATTAAAGTTTCCTCGCATGAAAGCTGATTTTGAGGTGAATGCGAGGAAGTTTTTGGCAGTAAACATTTTTCTATACCATTATCTGGGGATAATTCTGAAGGAGAAGTGGGTGATTTAACACAAGTATTCTCTTCTAGTTTATTTTGTGTCACTTTAAGAATTGGAGTTGATGATTTTCTTATTACCTTGATGAAATTATTACTTATAATATTATTCATCATGGCTGTGACATTTTCTGTCTGGGAGTTTGATGTTGGCTCAAAGATAGAATTTTGTTTATTGGTAATAGAAGACACTTTTCCAGGTATTGAGTTTGATTGCTCATTATCAGGATTATCGAGTGCAACTGTTTTAACACTTTTAGATTGAGGCATTGCCTTTTCAGAGGAAATGTTTTCATTGATTAACAACTTATTTGAAGAATTTCGAAATGTTATAACTGATTGTTGGTGGCTTTTCTGACTTTTTGCCAAAACAATGATATCAGATAACGATTCAGTGGCAACAGTGTTTTCATCACTAGTATGTTTGTGGAATGATTCCTGTGAAGCCTCCTTAGAGCCTTTATTGCCAATGCTGTCTATTGTTATTGCACCTTTCTTTCGAGATTGTCCATCAGGAAGTGACTTCAAGGGCAAAATGCTTTCATAGACAATAGACAAAGCTTCGTCTGATGAAAATTCTGACACGCAATTTGATTGTTGGTTGTCATCAGCTGTAGTTTTTTTGTTATTGTGAGGTGGAATGGTAGTTTTAGGGTTTGTAAAAAGCTTCCTGTTGATCACTTGGTCACAAGACTTTGGAGGTGATGAATTGTTTTGATTTTGTTTTTCAATATGTTCTTTTATTATGTTGGCATTTTTTAATTCAATGTTGGCTTTTAATATTGTTACTAAGCTGTTTGTGTTGGTAAGCGACTTCAGTTGTTTACTAAAGAGACCCGTGTTGGGGTCCAATGACAACTGTGAATTATCATGCGAGTGTTCAGTATCACAGGTAGTGTTGCCAACATCAGTCTGTATTTTGTCATCTGACATTTTGAGGCAAACAATTTGATTTGTACCTTGAGCAGAACTTTGTTCTAGTACAGATGGCGTGGGAATGTTTTCAACCAATTTTGTTTGTTTTGTGACTTGTTTTCCGATTTTGGTAGCTTGAGTAATATTATTTAAAACTTTTAAATTAATTACTTGCTCAGGTTGAGTGTTTAAATTGGTTGGACTGTTTCTCATGCTACTATTTCTAACTTGTGTTTGCATTTGTTCATTTTGAGAAGAAATAGATGACTTAGAGTATAATTCAATTACAGGTATATCTTTTATAACACCAACTTGCTCAGTTACAATATTATCTGCCTTGGTTGTAATATTATTACTGCCTCTATTTGTTTGCATTTGATCATCTAAAGAAGATGACCTAGAAATTAACTTTATTACAGGTAGAGCTTTCACAGTAGCCATTTGTTCAAATTCAGTACTGGTCCCTTTGATTGTATTATTATTGTCTGTGTGTATTTCTTCATTTTGAGTAGATGAAGTTGGTCCTTTGGTTGAAGATGCTATTTTCTCACTTGCATAGGAAATTAATGAATCACGGCTCAAATGATCGCCAGTCTTTTGCCTTTTACGTTTGGTCATGGTCTTTTTGAAGGTAACATCTTCAACACCACCTGTGTTCAAAGATCGCTTAGATTTTAAAACAGCTTTTTCATATGTTACACTTATTTTAGGAACATTCAGATTCAAACGACCATTTTCTTCAATTACTTTTACTTGCGAGGTGTCACTGCATGTTTGGGTTCCAGAATTTCTTTTCACGAGTTTAACCCTTCGACATCTAGTAGTGATAAGTCTAGTTTTGTCTCGAATACTCCAACCCCTTTGCCTTTTTTTCAAAACATTTTGTCTGAAAACAAAGAAAATGTAAAATACAATGTAGTTTCATAATTATTTCATCAAGAAAGAAAAATTAACAATGAAAGTAAGAAAAGGAAACAAAAAAGTAGGTTTTAAAAATGATGCACAGTAAACACATTTTCACAATTAATGGTAATGAAGGCTCGAGTAATATTAACTGCGCAAATTCCCAAAATTGCAACAGTTTTATCAGGGGGAAAATTTGATTTTCATGTTTGACTCTGAAACACAATGTTGGGGGTCGGAGTCTGTGTTGGATGACTTGGGATGGTTGCCTCTGGAAATTGATTCCTCTTAATCCATGCAAGTACATTTAATAAAAGTTCAATAAGAGGGAGATCAAGGAATATAGGAAGATGTATCTCCTTAAAACCCACATTAATTAGTGTATTTAATACATATTATGACCAGTTCTGGGGTCAGAGTTCCTGGCTACAGATCCAGAGGCAATCCCCAGTGCTTCTAGAATTTTTCTGTAAAGCAGTGGGTCTGGAATGGGCTCAAGCTCAGCCTCGTGATGACAAATGAGGGGCTACTTGAATAAATAGGTAGCAGCGTCTTTCTAGAAAAATGAGATCAACAGTTGGAGGGTTCGTTGTGCTGACTATATGACACCCTATTTCCAGAAATATTGGCACTATCATCACTAACAGGTTAACAGCAACTAATCAAAATTATAGCTTAAATGAGTTTGTGTTTATTTTACCTGAGTGAGGTTAGCATACACACTAATAATAATAATAATAATAATAATGTAATAATGATGATAATAATAATATGTGTGTGTTTGGATTTAGCATCAAACTCATCTAGTTTAGTTTGTTAATGCAGGGTGTCTACTGGATCACCAAAGTCATGAAAGTTGCGAAAAAGTTATTAATTACAAAAGAGGTACTGAGAGTCCCTGAAAAGTCACATACATATATATATATATATGCATTATATAATGTTTAACTATTTACCAAAAGAATTTTGTGACCATAAAAGGTTACCAAAAAATAACTAATTTTTGTTTCTCTAACTCAGTAGACACCCTGTAATGAAAAGAACAGGGTTCAAATCCTGGTTGGGTTTAATGTGGGTTTTTTCAATCCTTTTCCACTCCCTGTCCAAGCAAATGCTAATACATTTTCTATTAATTTAATTTTATTGATTTTACTAGTGAGAATTTTTTATTAAAAATTAAATATTTTAAGTTTTTGTTCTATATTAAGAACAGCTCTTTTATGTTTAGATATGGTCACTGTGGGTAGGAAAATCTTTAAAATGATTAAATTTAGTGTTTACTTGTTACAAAATTTGAAAACACAAATTGACAACACACATGCAATGTGCCCCTCTACTTGGTCTCAAAAGTAAATACTGGCTAAATGTGCTCAAAATGATGAGTGACTATGTTGTCCCCTTCTGTTCAATTACATTTTTGCTGCTTGTGATGTACAGTCGCCGGAAAGTTATATTGTAAAGTTGAAATATTATTAAGCAATATTTTGAGATATTATTAAAAATTTACATAATTGTTTACCGCCCCGGTTAATTCGCAGTCAGGTTAATGCGACGCCGGATAATCAAGGGTATATTGTATGTCTAATTTAACATTCAAGAATTTATTTTCTCTAATGATTAAACATATTATTAGGTGACCTGGCAGTCTAGGGGTAAGGTGTCAGACTTCTGTGCTGGCGGTCGGGGTTCAATTCTCGGTCCCACCACAGATGTATCTGATTACCAAACCCTTCCTTCACCTCTGACAAGACATCTTGTGAATGTGGGGAGTGCCAGGCCTCCACCGTGGTTCAGATTCCACGTTAAACTGTAGGTCCTTCATTTCATCTCACAATCACCCTACCATTACACATTAGCGTAAGTGCGTATAACCCGAACGGGTAGTAAGACGCGGTGCTAATAATAATAATAATAAACTTATTATTATGAATTTGATATCTCACACACACCAAAATCTCTAAAAAGCTTGATAATATGGACAGAGACCAATCAATGTTAAGATATGTGTATATTGAGCCATATCTACAGTATTATCTGCACAGTTGCAATAATGCCTTGAGTTTATTTGAAATAAATGTGTGACTACTTTCAGAATACCGGTACTGTCATTTACTTGCATCGTCTGTTGGTCAAATAAATTTGATACAGGTTGCTCATTAGATTTTACTAAGTGTTTGGACTTATTTCATAATAATTATTGGAAAAAGGAGATGGATTTTTAGTTTAACAGGCTTTCCCAAATAAGTAAATATTGATTACATTTATTTATAAATATTTTACTTACTACCATTATTTATTCATATGATATCACAAACTGATATGTGGTGGTTTTCCATACTATAAGTGCTGATAGCTGAATCAAATTCAATCAAGTGAAAATTGACAATTTGAACATGAGAAATGAACGCAGAACCTTTGGTTTTGCGAGCCAATGTACCACTGCGCCATCTTGATTTGTCTCATTTTTACTTATTTTGATTTTTTCTTAAGCACTGTGTTTTACTGCCCGTTTGGGTTATACGCCTATTTGAATTTGATTCAGCTATCAAGATTGAGCTTGTAAATAACCATCACTATCAGTTTATGAAAAAATTAAGTAATATGTTCATGGCAACATATTGTCAGTTACAATTTACAAGTCACCGTTGACCCTGACTGTAGATAGCTCTGAGTTACCACACTTAGATTCAATTCACTGCCAAATGGCAACTAGAGAAAGATGGCCCTGAATTAAAAAAACCCAGGATAGCTCAGTGAAAGAGCATTGTCATGTAAAGCTAAAAGTCCCGGGTTCGATTTCTGTGTCCAGGTGGTCATTTTTCACTTAATTGAATTAAATTTTATATACCCATCGAATATGATTAATGATGAAAATATAGGAATTCAAATGGGTCAAATTCATTACTTTACAAATCCTAATCTCAAGAAAAATTGACTTACATGATAGGAAATATAAAATAGAAATATATATTTTCAACTCAGACTCCTTCGTAAACAACAATAAACAAATCCTTCATAACAACAAATTTACTGCAGTAAAATTCTCCATTCTTTGGCATTGTGAATTTATATTTGAATACATTTGCCAATCCAAATTACAAATATTGGCCCTAAGGAATAAAATAAAGGTATAAAATTAAAATGATATATTTACCATATATTATAAGTTTTTATTTTGAAGCCAGAGTTGGTACATTTTTACTGGCCCCGGTTGTAGTGAGAGCATTCATACAATCAGTTGTGTTAAATTAAAGGTCTGGTTGTTAGGTCTGTCAAATAATTATATTGGGGATGAACCATCAATAAGCAGTATTAGAGCTCCTGGTGTTGACTTCAAGCAAAATTTTTATTATCTAATTACTAAGCCTATGAATCAAAACCAAAATAAAGTGTGTTCATATAGCTTTATTTACAGATATTTTATTATTTTTACACACAAACTTCAGATATGAATAAAGTGTACAGAAACACTCAAATTTCCCAAACACAAGAAATAATAATTTTTTCAACTTCTTTAGCCATGAAAATGACCTTATTAAAAAATAAACGTGACCAAATTTACCACTTGGGGTTAAATTCTATTAATATGAGTTGATCTCATTTGAATACATCCACACAGTTTGCAAAAAACCCACGAGTTTTCAAAGTTTGTTATAATGAACTGTTCCATCTTTAAAGCCCAAGTCAGTCGTTCATATAATTTATGCAACTTATTTGGACTGAACAAACTGTCTTAGACGAATAAATATATAATTTACCTATACAATGAATAAAAAATACTTGATTAGCCTACATTCCATTATAAAATAGTAATTTAATGACTAGTTATAGGAAAATGATAATACTTAATAATATATAACAGTTTATCGTTGGGTATATGTAATATGTAATCTCAAGCCTCACAGATCAATGTGGAAAGGAGACAGATCAATTATTATTATTTATGAATTTAAAATTTCCACATTCTTTTAGCCATCTAGTCATGTCTGTAGAATGATGATAGAATAGGCTCCAGGCCAAGACCCTAGGTTCAATCTTAATGTTCCGGAGTCATTTTTTCAACTAATTTAATGTCAAAGGTTTAGTTTTTCGAGCATAAGAATGGAAGAAATTAAAGAAGGAAGAGTGGAGGAAGAATAGAGGAAGATAAAGGCATTTTACAAAACTGACCAAGCCACAGGCTGAAAACAGTGGGCATATAGAATAAAGTGTGAGAGTTAATTTAATTTAGTTTATTTATTAGTGAAGAGGAGTTCCGGGTTTGAATACCGGCTGGGTGTATTGAGAGTGTTTCATCTTAAATGTTTCCTTTTTTTTTTGTGGCATGGCTTACTAGCCACTCCGGTTGTAAGCATATGAAAATGTGTTTAGGGATAAGGAAGGTTGAATTAAGAGGAAGTATACCTGCATTTGCGTGAGGGGTGGAGGGTGGAAAACCATTTTTGGAAAAACCATCCTCAGTACACCCGACTGGGATTCGAATCTTGATCTCCCCGTCATCCGCAGTCTTGTACTATTGAGAGAATGATGTCTTAAAATGTGCGGCCATCGAAGAGGGTATTAATTACATTCATTATTATAGAAGCAACCGCCTCTGTGGTCTAGTGGTCAGATTTTCTTGCTACAGATCTAAAGGTCCTTGGTTCGATCCTTGGGGCTTTCAGAGTTTTTCTGTGAAGCAGTAGGTCTGAAACAGAGTCAAACTCAGCCTTGATAGGAGAAATGAGGAGCTACTTGAATAATGAATGAGCAGCTCTAGTTTAGAAAATCGAGATTAATGGCTGATGAGTTTGTTGTTCTGAACACATGACACCTCCTTATCTGCAAATGTTGGCACTACCATCCTTAATGGCGGTGGCTGTCAGCCGGTATAGCTCGCTCGCAGGCTCACAACATGGAGTTTTTTTTTACTGTCCATACAAACCTCACTCGTGTAGAATAACATACTTTTTTTTAATCCATTATATTAATTTTATTAACTGCTATATTTATTTTGTAAAATCCTTTCATTTAAACCACAGCTCAATTCAGACAGGCATGTTAAAGTTTAAATTTGGGAGCCAAAAAGTTTTATAAAACCCACTTCTATGGCTGCATGGTCTACCATACTACTCGTATAAGAGACTAAATTTCCAATGACAGGGAGCTCAGGGTTCAATCCCAGTAAGGTGTACTGAGGGTGGTTTTTACTAAATGGGTTTCCACTCTCTCTTCCCACACAAATGTGGGAACGCTTACTATAATTGAACTTTAAGGAGCATATGTTGAGAATTGAAACCCCGACCTTTTGGTTCAGAGGATTGATGTTTTTTTTATTTTATCTTACTAGTTATTTATGTATCTTTTTATCGATGTATGTGACTGCTGAATGATTAGGGTACAATTTAAAGTTCAATACTGTCGATCATTTTGAGATCCCTACCTTCTATAAAACAACAGATTTTCATAAATTAATTAGACACTAATTTAATGAGGGTTTTGAGTTCAAACAGAGTTTTAATAGTTGTTCAAACATGACTAAAAAAATTTCTCCAAAACTCAAAAAAATCCAAGAGCTCGGAATTTTCTATTTATATCAATGATTTTGAATTTTAATTTATTTGATTCAATTTTAAAATTATTTGATAGTGAACAAAGTCCCTCCATATTTTAATGGTGTCTGATTAAAATAAATAGTGCTTATACCATTAAAAGTAAGAATGATGTTACACAAAAATAGACTAAAAGGAAAGAACCCTTAAGTGAAAAAATCACCACATCAAGGATGAAATGATTCGGGCATGTGAAGAGGATGCAGATTGGAAGAGTGGCGAGGAAGAGGATGGAGATTGGATGAGTGGCGAGAAGTGGTTGGAGGAGGTAGTCGGGAGAAGACAGAGAAGAATATGGATGAATGCTGTAAAGGAAGAAATCTAGAAGAAGGGTGATTGGATGGCCATAAATGTCGAAGAAATATATCTAGATAGAAAGAAATGGAAAAGACTCACAAATTGTACCCAGTTCGCTGGAACAATAAACTGATTATGATGATAACAATATATTTGATTTAATTAAAAATTCAAATTTGTGTTTTCAAACATTTTTTTAAATAAAGAAAGAAAACAATTCTTAAACTTTTATATTTGTGTTAATGGTTTAGTGTTGGATCTATTACAAAAATTCAACTTGTAATATTTGTAGTTAAAATATTGATCATTACATTTAAAAAAATTGGATGTTTTCATTCAGACTAAAATTTCTGTTGTTTTTTTTGTAATAATCTCTAATATACATGATTGGTTTTGTATCTTTCGTGCAAAGGGTCCAACAGGATGAAATTAAGAAATAAAAATAAAAGCATTTTATATTTTTAGAATAATAGTAATTTTTTCCAAGCAAATTCAAACTATCAAACTTAAAAAAACACAAAAAACATTCAAACAGAAAATACCATGTTGATAATTAAGTTGTCTGAATGGAGTATGTTTCCATAATTTAAGTATAACTTTTGATTTCTCATATGATCAATAAGACTTGGGTGTCATATAAATATGAAAATAGTCAAAGAGTGGTTATGCTTTTTCAGTGATTAGCCTTAATCAATATCATTACTACAATAATTACAACAAAGAGCTTGCCAGTGGGAATTTAATACAATATGACATCTCCTTTAAATTATTTTTACAGCCTTAAGTTGTATTAAACATAACATTACTTACTAACTTAATAATTTGATAGTTTATAAATTGTAATGTTGTAGTAAAAAAAACAGTCATTTTAGGAGATAAAACTACATTACAGTGACTTATCAACAAAATTTTATGCTTTTTAACTGGCTTTAAAAACAATTAGGACTATTATTGATAACCAGGACTTACTGATAGAATAAAACACTTAACCAATTTGTATAAAATGGAAGGAGATTTATGATATGGCTTATTAATTTGAGATAACAAGTCTATGAGCTTTATTGAATATGGGTTTTAAAAATTTGCAATTCCATACTAACCAATAACGAATGTAAGTTAATTGAATTGATTATGTTGGAACTTTCTGATTCAAATATAATTCAATGTACTGTGGGTCCACGACATTACATTTATTTGTGTTTAATACTGTAGAAATGATGTGGTCACGGCTAAAATAAATTTATTTGCATAGTAGCATCACCCTAGGGGAAAAGAAGAAGAATTTACTCAATATCACTTTAACAAAAGTAAAAGTTGATCAGGGTCCGAAAAGATTGCCAGCCCCTGCTCTAATCTCTCAGATGTAAACCAGGATTAAATAAGGTTGTCTCGTGAAAACAATTCACACCCAAGCAGCTGATATTCCTATGCTAGCGGTCTTGCTTCGAAACTTGACCACCTAAATCATGTGAGCGTGTGGTACACAATGTTTTATTTATTTGTGCCAAAAGATTTTTTAGCTATAAAAACTGCAAAAATATAGACTTAGTTTTGCATTCCATTAGCCACCATCTTATAAACGGATTTTAATGAAAAAAGTGAGGTTGAATCAATAGACACTAAATATATATGTGCTGAGTTTTACTAAAGATTTCTTGCAAGTTTGTGTGGATTATTAAAAAACAAAACAAAAAAGACACAAGAATTTCTGAGTTAATTATAATATCAATAAGTCCCACGACACTAATAATAACCAACTAGTGTTTATGTGTAGAGTTATTAATACAATCTTAACATCTACATCCTTTTCTTAAAGCTATAGGATATGATTTTGTGATGTTAAAAAGTGTTGTATATTCATAAAAACTAAAAAGTTATTATTTACAGTTTATAGTTTAAACCAGTGCTACATGCGTGCGGTCTGTGAACTATTATTTTCTGGCCCGCTAAAAATCAAAGTTTTTTTTATAATTACCCCTTCATAAATAGCTGATGTATATTAATTAATGATAGCAAATTTACTGCAGTAAAATGCTTCAGTACAGGTTACTTCATGGGAAGCTTCTTTGACATTGAGTATTTATATGTGAATAAATTTGTCAAACAAAATTAAACACAATGATCCTAGAAAAAATAAAAAAAAGTGTAAAGTTAGAATGATATATTTATCATTATCATTGTGAAGTTGGAGTTTGTACATATTTACCGCCTCCGACTCAACAGCTCTGGTCATTATACTACTATATTGTAATTGTATAGGGACTGGTTCTAATTATTTTTAAAAACTAAACATGTTACTTGTTTATCACCATTAACATTACTTTATTCATTTTGCTTATGACAAATAAAATTAAATTAGACTTTATATATATATATATATATATATATAAAGTCTAATTTTCATATAAAGGGCCTTATTTGACAACTAGAAAAGTCACTAGATATATTTTCATTACATGTATTCATAATTATGTCAAGCCATGAGATCTGCAGTAGATATTTATTATCAATACCTACAAAATAACACCAATTGATTTAGTAAAATGTTATCAATTTTTGCCACAAAAACATGCGTTTGTAGTTTCCAAAATTTCCTTTCAATAAAAATTGGACTGTATGTGACATTTAGGTAAGCTTCCTTGGAATACTTTAAATTTTATATGTGTGTGTGTATATATATATATATATATATATGCTTTTTTTTAAAAAAACATTTCTGTTTGATCAGATGATGAAGAGAAATTTGGAATGATTTTTCCTTATTGGTTATTGTTGATGAGATTTACTTTGAAACTGGTTGTTTTATTCGTCCAACACACTGTCTGGTATAACTGTTTCTACCAATATAACATGTTCTATAGCACCTATTGAGATAGAATCCTCAATTTCCTCGACATAGAGCTCCACATCCTCCATTGTGTTCATTGTAATGGTATTATTGACTGTTCTCTCATAGTTATGCAGATCCTCCAAATTGTCCATCGCCACTGTTTCTTCGACTGTGGCTTCATAAATACCCAAATGCTCCGTATTTCCAGATATTATAGTCTCATCGATTGTCTGTCCATTCAATTCTGACTCCGCCTCCAGCAATTTTCTCTTGTATATGTCTTGTCTTCGTCTCAGCTCACTTTCTTTATTTATTGGATCTTGCATTAGCTGAGAAAAACTCTCTGCATTAGAGTTCCTCACTTCAATTAACATCTCATCTATAAACATCCTTTGTGCCTTTTTTCTCAAATATTGATTGGCTTTCTGTGTCCTCCACTGATTTCGTCGTTCTTCCTTCTCGTCTGCGGTCATTTGAGCGATTCTTTTCACTTTCCCCGCCATCAATTTTTTCTTGTATCTTTCGCGCCGTACTTGTCTAATCCTCTCCCTTTTCTGTGCATCTTGCATCTGTTGGGCATACTTTTTTCTATCTTTCTCTCGTCTTCTTTCTAACATCTTTTCTTTTTCTTCCGGTGTTTTTATCCGATATGCCTTTAGTGCTTTTTGAATTCTCCAATGTTCCTGATACACTTGTTGCTCTTCTGGAATCAACTGCTCAATTAACTTCGCTTTAGCTTCCACCAATCGCTTCTCATATGCTTCTTGCTTTTGTTGTCTTATTAACCTTTCCCTGGACAAAGGATCTTGAATCGTTTCAGCATATCTTTTAGTATTAATGGCTGTTCTCTGCTCAACCCCACTATCTTCCACAACTTTATCTTCATAACTGTCATTCCTGATATTGGCTATTAATTTTATAGGGTCCAAATTTTTATCTTCTACACCCATTTTATTCCAATATGCCTCCAATTGTTTAGTAGTCTTTTGATTCTCTTCAGTGGTTTTTTGGATTTGTTGACTTTGCTGTAGAGTTTTATTCATATTAGTTTTTCCCAGAAGTATCTCTTGTTCTTCTAGTGTCAGTTGATCAAATAATTGTATCTTTCCTTCTCTAAATAATTTTTTATATGTCTCTTGTTTTATTAATTTTTCTCTGTCTTTAATCAAGGAATCAACCTGTGATTGAACTTTTGTTGTAATTTGTGATTTACATCCATACCGTCTAATTTTTTCCATTCTCCAATGTTCTTGTTGTACCTGCTGTTTTTCAGGTTTCAAATTATGGATAAACGTTACTTCACCTTCATTCACTCTTTTCCTATATGCCTTTTGCCTCAGTATTCTCTCTTTCAAAGGATCAACCAACATCTTTCCTTCAGATGTTAATTGGTATCTACGATTTCGTTGTCGCATTTTTTCCACTCTCCAAAGTTCTCGTTGCGCCTGTTGTTCTTCAGGTGACAATTGATTGATAAACTTCACTTTGCCTTCACTCACTCTTTTTTTATAAGCTTTTTGCTTTCGTATTCTTTCCCTTTCTTTGATCAAAGGATCAACAAATTTCTTTCCTGAAGGTGTCATTTGAATTTTACAAGTTTGTTGGCGCATTTTTACCATTCTACCATCTTCTCGGGGTGCCTGTTGTTCTTCCAGCGCCAGAAGATTGATTTGTTTTACTTTTCCTTTGCTCACTCTTTCCCAATCAGCCTTTTGTATTTGTATCCTCCCCTTTTCTTTTGCCAGGGGATCTTCTTTTGAATGAGATCGATTCTGGTCATCATGTTCCCATTTTGTTTTTGGATCTTTGGTGACATACCCCTTTATTGTTGAACTCTTTTGTCTGAAAGATATATAGAGATACAAAATTAGGGTTTCATAGCAAGTGACATTGTCTGAGGAAGTTGGTGGGCAGGTGTATTATAATCAAAGGAGATGATTTAACTGGAAATATAATGAGCAATTAGTGATGTAACTATGTAATTTTGTTTTTACTTTATTTTATCGAGTACTTTGGTTTGTCAAAGGATGCCAAAGAAAATTATAGAAATAAAGTATGTAGAAGAAAAACCACAAGGAGGGCCAATAAAGAGATTGCAGGAATAGCTAACAGAAAGTGTGCTAATGAGAGGGGAAGAATGGTGGAAGGGTAGAGGAAGATGGAGCCATTTTACTAAACTGACCCCACCACAGTTTGGAACTATTTGATGATGATGATGATGATAATTCATTGTCAAATAAATTGAAATATTAGATAATCTAGAATTTCTCTTGTTAAAAGCTCACTCCAATCATTCTTTACAAATTTTGATTTTCTCCCTTTTGTGTTTTATTTTGGTTTCCTCTTTTAGGAAATTGCGTTGTGCGTTTCACACTCCTCCCTGATGAGTTCTGATCGAATGAAACCTGGGTCGAGGGATTAGGCGGTGACAATCATTTTTCTTTAAGAGGCAAACATTACCTCTTTGTCCTATGGCAGCAATGTAAAGTGTGAACTGTGTTCTTCTTTTCATTGTAAAAGCCATATTGTATTCGTTCCTTTTATATGTTTATATCCACCTTTCCTATACCTTCTTCCAAATATAATACAATTACCTCATAAAGCGAAAATAGGTTTTCCTTATAGAGATATACTTTGTTAAAAGCTGTAATTCAAATTTAGACATACATTGCTATGCATATAATGTGAAATGTTTATGCCTTTACACTAAAATATGTAATTCTTTAACTTAGGTGTGTTAATTTCACAGTTGTATAAATTTAAATAAAAATATTGTGACATGAATCCTACTAATTATGTATGGCTTAGCACACACAAATAAATTGTAGTAGTTTTACCCTACCCCTTACCTTAATAGTTCCAATAAATATTATATTTATTCCTTAAATTATGTAGCCTAGCCTCATTAAGGTAAGGAGGAAAGGAACGTGGAATTGAATTCCAAATGTTTGTAGTTTTTATAGTAAGAATTGTTTTAGTAGCAATGTCTAATAAGGATGTGTAAAGGCCACTTTTTAAATGTGAAGCGAGGTTAAATCTAAGCTTGAAGCATGTGAAGCCAAGTCAAATTCGAAGATAAGGTTTTCGTTGTTGTAACATGTCAATTTTAATTTTCAAACTACCCATTAAGTTAGGGTCACCAGATTTAAAAAGAAAAAAGAAAAAAAGGGACATTTCAACTTTTTCCCAAACTAAAATAAAAGAAGCAAAAACGGGACAAACGTGGTTTGCTTTACATACAAATTAAATAGTAGCCAATAGTATATAGCATATTTTGAACACGTTGTTTTCCACTTGGAATAGATAACTAAAGTGTATTATAGAGTTTCAGCATTATTTGTAGAATTTTAATAGTAGTTGAAAAAATTATTTATTCCAAAATATGGGACTCAATTGTATTATAGAGTATAAGCATTGGTATACTTGTTTTTACCACTTGTTATTAGTTTAACAGCTGATGCAATAGTGCTAACACACTTTGCAGCATTAATCAGACTGTCTAATTTTGACTTATTGTGGAGTGCATCCATAATAGTTGACAATCGTCACAGCATGCACATACTCAACCTTGGAATATAATTAGGATGATTATGTCATGCATCATTAGCAGAGCCTTTAGCACAATTGACATTTAAAACTTTCAGAGCTTCTAGAATTAATGTGTCCATGGAACAATTAAAATAAATGGTAACGGAACTCTGCACAAACTTTCTTGCTCTATTGTATAAATATGGAGATGGTTACTCAAAATTCATAATATACACTAGCGAGCCCAAGAAAGAATTGCGCTATACATAAGTAAAACATTTTTTTGACTCCTGGTTTAAATTTTATAATTTTATTTTTAAAGAATTAACATCTTTATTTGTATATTTGGACCAATAAAAAATAACAATATTGGGTCCCGAGGGGTCAACACATAATATTTAAATTTTGACTTCCAGTAAAAATTTTCGTCATTTTACTAGGGAATGCACACCTTATGATTATTGCATTGCTATTAAATTTCTCTTTTATAAATTTTGACCAATAAAATAGGTAATTATTAACTATTGAGTCTAAAATGAGAGATATAGAATAGTTATAGCCGATTTTGAGCCAGTGGAATTTTTCTCTTTTCACCCTTTAATAAACTGCTATTAAGTTTAGGGTTAGATAGACACACAGACAGACGGCGTTGCAAAAAACACTTTTTAGGGTTTGGGGGTCATGAAAAGTCAACATCCATCAACATCCCGGGCTAGATTTTTTTTTACTTTTAATACTGTACCATAAAGTATTGGCAAAGTTAAAAGAAATATATTTTGTGTATAGCTTGAAAACTTTTTGTTTTATAAAAATATATTTCAAGTAAAATATGTTTATTGTAAATAGATCCATATGTATGCGATGATAAGTAATATTCATATCTCAAAGACTTACAGAGATATAATTAAAAACTAGAATTTACACATAAAACTGGAACCCTTAAAGTCATTTTAACGAAAAGTTGAGAGTAGCCATTTGGTTTGTAATACTGATCAAAGCTTAAAAATGAAATTTAATCAAAATCGTTAAAGCCAATTTTGATAAGATTGATTTTTTTCTCTTTCCGCCCTTAAGGAAACTAACCTTAATTTTAGGGTTAGATATTAAATTCCCAAAAAACCTACGAAAACCCTATATACCAAGTTTTAGCCCAGTCAGTAAAATATTTTAGGCTCTAACCAGAGGTACAGGCAGATGAATAGAGACAGATGGCATTGTGGAAATCACTTTTTAGGGTTCAGGGGGTCACGAGACGTCATCATCCATCAAAATCTTGAGTTCAATTTTGTTTTGATGATAACAATTCTTGCTCTACCTGTAAGGTAGCGATAAAGTAAAAATATTGATATTGGGTCCCTAAGGGTTAAAATGTACACTACCGATTTAAATTTTTGACCTTTCATTAGGGGTTGACCATCTTATGGTTATTGTATTGCTATTAAATTTCTCATTTATAAATTTTGACCAATAAAATAGGTAAATATTGACTATTGAATCTAAAATGATTGACATAGGAGATAGATCATTTTTGTACAACCATCAAGTAGCATATCTTTACAACTAAAGCTCACAAAATTGTATTAATATATTTGACAATATCTCATAAACGGTTGGTTTTATAAAAAATATATTTCATATAAAAGTAATTTTATTTTTAATAGTACTACAGTTTTACACTGATAAGTTATTTAGTATCTCAAATAGTTGCAGAGAAATGGAAATTTCCGCTTCTGTAAACTACCCTAAAATTTATTTTCATGGGAAAATGAAAATTAACACAGTTTATTTATAACCTTAGTGAACGCCTAGAAACGAATTTTAATCAAAATCGTTAGAGCCAATTTTGAGAAAATTGATTTTTTCTCTTTTCCCTTTTTATTATACTCTTAATTTTGGGGATAAAAAGAAACACAGACAGACAACATTGCAAAGACCATTATTTGGGGTTTTGGGGGTCATGAGATGTTGACATCTATATTCGTTTCAGGTTAGATTTTTTTTACGGTCGCAATACTTTACCTTTAGTTTTTGAAATTTAAAAAAAAAAATATATATATATATATATATGTGTGTTTAGCTTGAAAGTTTTTGGTTTTATAAAAATATGTTTTGAATAAAATATTTGTATTATAACCAGATCTACATATTTGCAATGATAAGTAATGTCATATCTCAAATAGTTTCGGAGATATGACAAAAAATTAGAATTTACTCATCAGACCGGAGCCCTTAAAGTAATTTTGCTGATATATTGAAAGTAGCCATTTTGTTCTTTGAGATATTTATAAAGGTTTTGAAATGAAATTTAATCAAATATGTTGAACTGATTTTGAGAAAATTGACTTTTTCTCAATTTGCTCTTCAGTAAACTACCCTTAGTTTTAGGGTTAGATATCTAATTCCAAAAACCCCTTGGGGCAACACTATGAAAACCCCAGATACCAAGTTTTAGCCTGATCGGTAAAATAGTTTAGGCTCTAGTTGGAGGTATAGACAGAAATTCAAAAACCACTCTTTCAGATTCGGGGGGTCATGAAATGTCAAGATTCATTAAAATCTCGAGTCCGATTTTTTTTGACAATCACAATACTTTCTCTACCTGTAAGATAGTGAGAAAGTAAAAATGAGGACAAAACAAGACTGAAATTAATAAAAAGGGTCAATTTATCATCCAATAAAAAAATGATAATAAAAATAAAAAAAAGACGATCCTGTTAAAAACGGGACTTTGGTCACCCCATATTAAGTGCATCTTGGTAAAGAGAAAGGTGTAAATAGAAGAAGAAAAAAGCACACTGTTTTATTTAGGTTAATGCATCTGAATTCATTAATTGGTATTAAAATACTGTTTATTAGCTATTCTAAAAATGATTAAATGTTGAACATATAAGTAATGCGATATTTTGAACCTATTTATATTATAATACGTCAAAGTTTGAACCTTCTTGCTTTGAAAGCTTTTGAAGATGACATTTTTTTTCAGCAACACATCTTACAACTCGTTCAGATTATACATATGTGTACTAATTAGGCAATGATCTAGGGACGAAGAGGTTGAATTTAGAGTAAGCTTACCCGCATTTGTGTGAAGGTAGAGTGAAAATCCATTTAGGAAGAAAAAGAAAACCTCAAAACATCCAACCGGAATTTTAAACCCAATCTCCCTGTCATCACCTGTCTAGTATATTGTGAGAATAATGCCTTAGAAAATTTGGCCACCAAAGCAAATAGTGTGCAAAGTTACTGTGGGTGTCGAAGATAAGGCGATTCAACCTTAGATTTTGACATTTTGAAGTTACACTTAATACTACCTTAATACCAAGTTTAGCTCAAGGTCTCTTTTGCTTCACCTAAACAAACAACCATCAGTGATGTTGCTGCTAAGTTCATTTCCCCTTCCACCTTGGAAGCCAGATTCTTATGCCTCTCTATAGCCAGACTTTAACCAGCAATTCCCTGTGACCTGATTCAACGTTCATTCCAGAGATGGGTTTAACTGGACTACTTTCCCTCCAGATGATAATAAAACAAGGTTTCTGATGGCCATAAAGCTTTTAATACACCTGATGCATACAACTAGGGGACTAATTCTTCAGCATAGAATTAAATATAAAAACTTTCGCTTCTCTTTAAACAATGTAACTTGTGAGGATATTTTCCTGGCCGTAAATTAATTGAACATCAAATAAAATAGTTGATGTATTGTTATAGCTTTTTAATATAAATACCTATTTATTTCTAACATTAAAATCATCATCACCACCCAAGCCACAGGCTAGAAACAGTAATGTATGTGAAAAAAAAATTATTGCTGTAGTTGGGGTTTTAGGACATCAACAAAAGTGTTTTATAAGTGCTTACATGCCCTGACCACTTCCTATATTATATTGTATTAATTGATATCTATAAGAATAACAAATAAGAGAAGCAGAGTTTATTATAAATTAACAAATAACTAATCTTGCACCAGTGAACACACACACACACACACACACACACACAAAGGTGTACATCCTCATTTTGTCTGGTCAACAGGAATGTGGCGGTGGGGTGTGGGGAAGGGTTTCAAATCCCAATACGAGGTATTTTTTTTATTTCTTCCATAAATGGCTTCCCATTCTACATTAATGTAAATGTGGGTACATTTATCCGAGTTCAATCTTATAATTCCATACACCATAGGTTTAAATTAGGCCTGTAAGAGAATGACATTTTGTCTTCAGGAAATTTTCGAGAGGGAAATATCAAAAGTTCAAAAATAATGGTCTACTTTAAGCTTATATTAATTTTTCAGGTTTATTATTTAAGTTTAAACCTAGCCTTTCCATTAATTCCAATAGAGAAATAAAATATAATTTGACGATAAAATTAGAAGTTTAAGGCAATTTGATACTCACTAAGATTGAGAAAAGGCAAAAAAAACTCTGATTTGGTTGCAATTAAAAAGTTTAAACAATAAATTTAAATCCTGTAATCTTGTAGTATTTTTAAAGTGTTTTTTTTTAAATGTGTATTTCAATTTAAGTTTAGATAATAAGTTTTTCAAACAAAAACTAAATAATATTTTGTTTAACAAGTCTTGGGTATGGTTTTTATGCAAGGTAAAATAAAAAGCCTAGGCCTAACGCAACTATTATAATTGTGTATTTTAATCTAGCATTTTTGGTATGAATAAATTTTAAATATAGTTTTTAAGATTGACTAAAAGATCTTAAATTTACCATCAAGTAGCACACACAATATCATCAATGAGGTAACTGCAAGTCTTATGGAGAAAAGATTTAGCTTCCCTCTTTCATGATTAACTGTTGCCAAATCTCCTCACTTTCAGTTTTGTGTGAAGGTGGTGGACTGGGGTAAGAATGAGTCACTGGCAACATTGATGAACCAGCATGTTGCAAAATTTGTCTTGTACATATAGGGAAGATTGACCACACAAAAACAAGAGCATGACAACGTTGTTTCCCAAAAGTATTCATGCAGTTCCCTAAGAAATTATATTTATGTTGGTGTTATTGTTATTTAATGGTGCTCAATAAATTGTGTTGATTAGGTAGGTAGATGAAAAATAAAAATGGTTGAAATTTTGGGTATCCATCTAATTAAAGAAAAATAAGATAATTTAACTTTAGTAGATTAATAATATTGTTAGTGAGCATTAAATACAAATGTCACAGGGATTGCCGGTCCTTAATTGTAAACTTTTAATATTCATTTTTCCCATCCGAGTTTCGGAAATATCCAATTTCCTGATTTTTTTTCCGCGACGTTTGGGCTCTTGAACAGGCCTAGTTTAAATATGATGATTAAACAGGGTGAGTAGGATGCAAAATACAGGAAAAACAAAATAAAACTGGAATTTCAATTATATACTTAATGTAAAAGCCAACAAACACACCAGTTTCCCTTAATATCCAATGTTTCTGGTAGTAGAATTTTAGAAAAAAATTTTTTTTATTGGTAGCCAATAATTTTGAGGGGTAAGGAAGGATGAGGATAATTTAAGGGATGAATTTCACTGGCATTAGTTTGTAGGGAGGAAGGCGAAAACCACAGCAATAAATAATTTTTGAAAATTTCCCCCATATTCGACCAAGGTTTGCTCCAACCTCTTTGTCATCGGCAAACCAGACGAAGCAAGCTTGATTATGCTTGTCTGTTAATTCGTGTTATAGTATATTATAATTGCGTTACTTAGTAGTGTCTATAAATATCGGATACCTTGATATGCTAATCACACCGTAAGATCATAACGACAATAATGTTAGTGTTGTGTCGCCAGAGCAAACAAACAAATATTCAAACAAAAACAAACTTAAAACTACAATACTGAAACTAATGACTTTAAAGATGGGAAGAAATACACTTTGAATCATACAAAACTAATAAAATAAAACTTATGTGATAATGCTTTAGATTAACTTTTCACAAATATTACAAATATTAATAAAAGGAGAGCCAAGTTTCTATCGCATGTTTACTGACAGAGTGAAACACATTTAGAAATGGGGTTTAACTTGAGGGTACAGTTATCAAATAAAATAGAGATCTTGACGGGTTCAACTAATAAGATGGTATAATTGGTCAAGTTAAGGCTGGTACCTTACAGCAGTAGTTCTTAGCCTATGTTCCCAGGAACACTTGTGTTTAGTGAACTGGTTACAAGGGTTTATTATTATTATTTAGCACCCGTTTGGGTTATATGCTTAAGTACTAATTACGCTAGTGGATTAGGAATTGAGAAGGTTGAATTAGAGGAAATGAACCCACATTTGCGTGGAGGGAGAGTGTAAAACCATTTAAGAAAAATCCCCCCAGTTCACCCCCCAACCGAGATTCAAACCTCGATCTCCCTGTCCTCGACAGTCGAGCTCAACACGACTATCGTGTTAGCTAACTACGCTACCGCGGGTGTTACATGTGTTCTGCCGGTGAAAGATACCCCATGACGACTGTTCTAAGTGTTGTTAACTACTATTATTCTAACAAATGAAGACTACAATGTGTGTTCGCTTCCAAGCCAATAGATTATCATATTCTTAAAATTGAAAAATGAAACCTGGACATGGGAATTGATCCCGGGACCTTTGGATTAGTACGCCAATGCCCTAACCACTGAGCTATTCAGGAATCGTCCCGTGCCCATAGCCATTCTTCACTCATATTTTAAGGCAGAATCTGTTATGAACGTACAAAAATTGTCAGCTACAAACGTGTGATCAATTAAGATCACTGGCGGCCGGGGTTCAATCCCCGGCCTCGGCATAAATTTATCTGATTACCAAACCCTTCCTTCACCTCTGACAAGACATCTTGTGAATGTGAGGAATGCCAGGTCTCCACCGTGGTTCGGATTCCACGTTAAACTGTAGGTCCTCCATTTCATCTCACAATCACCTTACCATTACACATTAGCGTAAGTGCGTATAACCCGAACGGGTAGTAAGACGCGGTGCTAATAATAATAATTAAGATCATGAGCCATCAGATAACGCATCCATCAACAACTTTGCTGCCAATAGTACAATTACCATTGTACTATGTTTAAAAACAAAACATTGTTTATTTGAGCTTTGAAAAAACAATTTAACTACCTAAATTTCAAATTAAGTTGTTTAAAACTAGAGATGGATGGAATACCACACACTCTCTCTCTTATTTCCATGTTTAAAAACAAAACATTGTTTATTTGAGCTTTGAAAAAACAATTTAACTACCTAAATTTCAAATTAAGTTGTTTAAAACTAGAGCTGGATGACATTATGCTAATGAGTCTGATTATATTTTCTGTCTGTATTGAGTTCTAAGAATACATTTTGGTCCCAAGACTAGCACAATTTAGAAACACAAAAATAAATTTAAACATTGGTCAATAAGAAGCTTGCTATAGACATGAGACCAGACATTAGGGATCAGAGCTTATAAGGTGTGCGCAAAGCTCACACAAAAAAAAAAAAGTTTTACAAAGGTTGATAAGCACAAAACAAATTTAAGTCTAAATTTCAAATGGAGAGATTTGAAAATATATTCATGCCAAAATTATAATGTTGTTTCATTAGCTTTTTGTAACTGTAGACTTAATTAAATAAACTTATTCTTTAAATTGAAAAATTATATTTTGATGTGGTTATAGCCTAACCATAGATAACAGATATTTAGGTTAGCTATTTAATCCATCATGAATTAAATAGAGTTAAATTTACTTTAGTTTCAATGAGTATAGGCTGGTTGAACATATCTAGCACTAGTTTCAAATTGCTAAAAACACACATCCATCATTACCTTTGCAAAGCGAATACCCTCTTATTGAGACGCTTTTCTGTTTGGCCGGGTTGTGCCAAATTGGTGGGCTCTGGTCTAGTCTCATCCGCCTCTCTCGAAAGTGTGTTGATACTTTTGGCCTCGCCTCCTGTGTCATCCACTAACAATGTATCCTTCTGCTTGGCAACGTCTTCTAGGCCGTCAACCTCAGCATAGTCATCGTCTGCCCCAAAGGAGTTGTCACACTTCTCTACGTGCATGTCAAGATCAGTGGCCACAAACTGTAAAGATAGTTGGGTTAGATGATTTTGGATGGAATCTTTTAATTCTCAAATCCTTAAGGAAATTTGAGGATTCAAGATTTAAAAAAACAATATTTTAAATTATGAATTGGAATTTATTTTAGAGCTCTTAACTTACTATTGGCAAAGCCCAAAATATTAAAAGACAAACGTAAAAACCAGGATTCAGATCATTGATTTAACAATTTTAAAAATTGAATGTATCAATTGTGGCTCATGAGAAAGAACTCTGGTAATAAGATAAATAAAGCAAAATAAAGCAAA
>CABEEJ010003544.1:37841-80601 GCA_901482245.1 Timema douglasi | reverse complement strand
AGACTCCGCCCATTGGAGGTTCCTAGATAAGCTGGCAACAGAAGCTTCAGAAAGGGCTAAGCCGGAATACATAAGGGCACTGAGAGAGAGACGAGGACTGGGTCAGAGGCTAAACAGGCAGAGGGCCAGAGACGGAGGGGGGGAGACGAACGACAGTGACAAGGACAGTAACACAGTGACAAAGATGGAGACGATGATGAGGACAATGACAGGGACGAGAACAGAAAGACGGGAAGCGGGACTGAGACAGACACAGGTGATGTCTCAGCGGGGACCGAATAGTGGAAGAAGAAGGTTGCTTTTGCGGAAATACTGATATACAACCTTTTATGAGGACCAAGGAGAGATGCCGGAAAGTGGCAAACACATATCTTTGTAGGACTGGGATACCAGTTCGACTGATGGATCCAAAGGATTACTGAGGTAGCCCCGGTAATCCGAAGGATCATCATTCCAGACAAACATTGGGGAAAGATGAGGAAAGAAATAGGACGCAGGGGGTAACCCTGTGACTGCAGATCCTTCTTCTTGGAAACAAGAAGAGTAGGGTCAGGTCTAGTAAGGGCTCTATGCGTCAAGATGGAGATAGGTGGCTGCTCAGCAGCCCCCTTGTACCATCAGGGCGTCGGATGTTTCTGGAGTGTAATAATTTGTTTAGATTAGTTAGCTGTGAGACTATGATGAGACTAGAATAGGATAGGATAGAGAAGGGAGGGTAATAGGATGGGTAGGCTAGGAGAAACAATTTCAGGGTATGTAGAATAGAAATAGGGGAAAGACAAGAAAGAAAGTGGTTTGGGCTTAAGAGTAGATGGAGCACCAACTCTGATAGGGCGCCTCTCCAGGTGGCTGATAGGGGGATGCTCGCCACCGCTGGGTGCACCGTCAGGCCAGGATGAGAAACCATGTCTGATGGGATGACCAGCGGAGGAGGGTACCGGGGAAGTAATACACCCGGGACGGACCAACTGGAATGAGATTGAAACTATCTCGAGTAGGTACTTTAGGTGTCGAACCTATTTAGACAAAATAAAATTTGGAAATTATATAGAAGTAGAAAATTATTTGGCAATGTGTAAATACGGCTTGTATTTAAAATTGTAAGATGCCAGGCCAAAATATATAATAAACAATATAATAATAACTTACAACCATTACTTTTTCCATCCTATGACCTGGGTCAGTTTATTATTCAAACATATATTTCCCACAACCAGCTTAATAGGTCTGTAGTAGCTTCATATGCCTTTTAATCTAACTTAAGACTAGGACAAGCACAACATCCAGTCCTCAGCTGTTAATTTATCAATGTGAAAGAATAAACCCAAATTTAACCAATGACAAATTTTTGGCCATGCCAAGAATCAAACCCAGAACCCTTAGCTCAGTAGGCAGAGAGGCTACTGACTAACGCTAAGGTGTCAGATACTAACACTTAGAATAAAGTTCAAATTTATCTTTGGTAACTTAATGTTAGAGCTAATATGCTCTTGTAAAAAGTCTTAGAATAATAATAATGTCTTTAAATTTTGTTGGAAAAAGTTATATAAAACCTTGGATGGATTCTTTAAGCTCAATTAATTACGTGAGGATGTTACAAGTATAAAGTATTTAACACATTCATTTCAAAACAATTAGTTTAGTAACCCGTTTCATTGCCACAGGACCTAAGTTTCATGGTCTGGCGATACTGCTGATGATGGCGAGATTGGAGTTCAAATCCCAGTTGAGTGTACTAAGTGTTTTCTTTTTAAAGTTTTCCATTCCTCCTCTTCAACCTTCCTCATTTTAACAGATTAGTGATATTATTACATATGTGTACACCCTGAATGGGTAGTAAGACATGATTCTAAATAATAATAATGATAATAATAAGCATAATGATGATGATGAAGATGATTTACAAAAATATAGGAAATAGCAATACAAATTATAAAATAACAATAATAAAAAATAAAGAGTAGCAAAAGCATAATTATTTAAAAAGCAGTAACAATAAGCAAACAACGAAAGTAGAATAATGTAAATTAAATATTTGAGGTAGAACCTCTACAGGATAAATTAGTTATAAGTGATTTCCTCAATTAACTTTCTAAGGTTGTCTTTTTTTATGATAAAAGTTGAATTCGACAAATCTGGGATTGGCGCTATGGATGCAATGGCCTATATCGCCACCTTGTAAGAGTTGTTGAGAGCAAATAATTCTGGATTACGAGAGGCATGAAAAGGGACATTAACACCTACATGATCAAGGGTAAATTTACAAGAACTGTTGCTATTGAAAATGTTTAAAAAAAAGGGCATCACAATAAAGTCCACGTTAGTAGAGAGTTTGGGGCCCTAAGGTTTTGAATTCTGTCATAATAAGGATAAATCTGGTTAATAAAGAACGTATCAATGCAAGCAACGACAAATTTTCGTTGAACGTTTTCCAACCTAAGAGCATCAGTTAAGGTAATGGAATTCCAAGAAACAGCGACATATTCTAGCTTATATCTAACCAGGGCTTAATATAGACATAAAAAACCATCAACTTACTTAAATGATGAGGTAAAAAATGTAATAATTCCAAGTAATTACAATATTATGTGGTTATCATGATTGTGGAAGTAGAGTTTGTTGACAGAACACATAGATCATTTATATAAGGGGAGCAAACTATGTTATCATTGACCAATTTATATGTAAAAAATATGGGATTAGTTTTTCTAGTAAAAGATATAGGTTTGGTCTTTTATTTATTTATTGTAGAATATCATTTATGTTGTTTTGTAAGTCTATACAATCTGCAATCGATTTAATACTTTTAAATAGTCTTACCACTAGCGTTACAGCCTATGGTGATTTAGGGACATGGCCACCACAATATTTGCCAAAAGGGAAACCGAGAAATAGGCTTCATTGACTTGGGGGGAAAAAATCATTATTATGTCGACAATATTTTTTACAATCAATTAAAACATTGAGAATTTCTTATTACTGTAGTGAATACAGTAGATCTGCCGGTATTGAATTCTACAAACATACTTCCACGCGAGATTACAGCCAAGGTCCAAGCCAAGTCAACCAGCTTGAACTCTACAAACCCCACTGGTCAGATGATGTGTGGGCATATGAAAGGTGCACACTTTATCATAATTGAATGCAACATTTGGCAGACTAAATGCATTATGGTGCCCATTGATCAAATTTGGTCATGAAGGAGAGCTCTAATTCAAGCTTAATTGTGATAAATTCCATTGAAACGCCAAATTAGCTGGGAAACCTCTTGTCTAGGATGAAGACTACTGCTTTATTCAGAAATGTCCTTGAGATAGAGGCTCTGTGCTCTGTAGGAAATATAGCCAATATCAGACCTCTATGTTTGACATTATGGATTTACAAAAGCTCACAAAAAGACAACATTTTGAAAAAGTACTCCTTGATCCTCGAAACCTTGATATAACTGTCTGAAGAATGCTATGAAGGTGCCAGAAGTCTTCTCAATGTTTTAGAAAATGGAGTATCATAATTGGGATTGGTTTTGGGCAAGCAGGCAATCGATCTTCTTGAGCTATTGAACAAATTTTCCAGGGGAGAAAAAGCACTTTACTGTGACCTGTTAGGTCAGTTGAAACGGTTTTGGATGTGATAAATGGATTAAGGACTAATGAAAGGTTTTATTCTATACAGATTGTAAGGAAAAGATAGAAGAACTTGGTCTTGAACCTTTAAAACTTCCAAGAGCCATGTGACCTCTAAAACGACTTGACGGACCAGTAGATACACATGAATTCAGTGCATGCAAAAAGTTCTACTGGAATCACTATTTTCAAATTCTAAATACAACAATGATGGAATTCCAGAATCGCATCCTCCACAAAAAAAAAGTTGTTCAGAAAAAGTTTCAACCAGAAAATGTACTCATCAAAAGAAAAAAAAAACTTTCAAGTTGTACAAAATTACCCTAAAATTGACTCTTTGAAGTAGAATTGCGATTTTTATTGAAGAAAATTCAAGAGTAGGTTTCTTGCTCAGACAATATTAGGGAGACCTTAATTAAAATGAAAAAGGAAGTTATAAATCTCTTTGGAAATGTTGAAAACACTGTTCACATTTTGCTACTGTCTCTATCATCGGGTTGTGAAGCCGAGAGGAACTTCAGTAACCTGTGAAAACTGAAGTCATACATGTGCTTAATTATAACACAGAAATAGCTTAGTCACATAGTGCTGTGCTATGTTCTCTAGAACATACTCGATACTTTGAAAAACATGTTGAGATGGTAGTAAGGAAGCAATATTAACTTATATTAATAGAATTCAATATGAAAATTATTGGTATATTAGAATATAAAGTCCAAATTTTTTTATGTGAAATTGCAGACGTTTGATATAGTGAGTATATGTAGACTAATTAACAATTAGAATAAATTAATAATTTAAAAATTACACATAAGTTATAAGATATCAGAGAATTATTAAAATGGCACATTAAACATGTGAGTCAAGGTCACATACAGCAGCCCCATGGCTTCTTTGGTGCTGACTGACAGCTTTGAAGAGCTACCAGACCAAATTATGTATCCCTACGCCGAATCATATGATCTGCAAAAACATGTGTTTAGCAGCTGTCACTTCTGACAGTCAATATTTAGGTATATACCTAAATGTTGACTGTCAGAAGTCAGCTGTGAGCTGTCAGTCAGCACCAAAGAAGCCATGGGGCTACTGTACATGACTAACAGTTAAAAATACACACAAAAAGGCACAACACTTTAATAACATAAATTACTATATAGTTAGAAAATTAACAATTGACTAGAGGTATAATGCTTGGCTGTATAAAATTAGAAAGAAATATTGAACCATTTGATTATATTAAATTTGTTGGTGAAGAAATGTTGAATTATTTAAATTGATAATTGAATTCTATTTTTTATCTGGATAATTCCCTTGCTCCTTTGTAAGCTGCGTAAAGACAGCCTTAAAAAAACATTCTACATGTTTCGGCACATCAACGGCGCCATCCTCAGGACATTTTATTGTTCCTGTATGAGTTTTTCCAGTAAATATCAGAAAAAAAGTTTGATGTGCTAAAACATGTAGAATGTTTTTTTAAGGCTGTCTTTACGCAGCTTACAAAGGAGCAAGGGAATTATCCAGATAAGAAATAGAATTCAATTATCAATTTATATAATTCAATATTTCTTTCTAATTTTATACAGCCAAGCATTATACCTCTAGTCAATTGTTAATTTTCTAGCTATATAGTAATTTATGTTATTAAAGTGTTGTGCCTTTTCGTGTGTATTTTTAACTGTTAGTCATGTATGTGACCTTGACTCACATGTTTAATGTGTCATTTTAATAATTCTTTGATAACTTATGTGTAATTTTTAAATTATTAATTTATTCAAATTATTAATTAATCTACATATACTCACTATATCAAAAGCCTGCAATTTCACATATTTTTTTTGACATTATATTCAAATATACCAATAATTTTTATATTGAATTCTATTAATATAAAAAAATACTCGATACTTTTGAACTGGACTAAGTGGCAAAGATTTCCATATTAAACAGAGATGGGGGGAGGAGGAGCAATTTTGGATAAGTTTGTGAATAAATGGAAACCAAATACTTAATCAAGATATCATTCCATTAATTAGGCCTACTTATTAAATGTCATTAAAGTATAGATGGAAAAATATATGTTTTTATAAACATAGTTCTAAGTATAACTTTGACTCAAATGTCTACAATTTTAATATGTACTTAATTTTTAGATGTTTGTTATAATTTCAAGACATTCATAACCATAAAGTATCATAACTGTAATTAATATTACCAATTTATTTCAAATATCAATCAAATATTGTGCATATTTATTATATTATATTACACATTTATGTCTTTCATGATAATTTAATACAACTTGTACAACCTAATTTCACTAAAACTTGAATTTTATTTATACTTTTTTTTTAACTGGCTGCATAAATTACTGACACTTATCTTTCACAGATTTCAATATGGTGATCTTACACATAATTGCAATACAGCTGACAAATTCTGGTTTAATACATTGTTCTATAGTTAGAAGAACTACAGGGTTGGGAAGTTAAGGGAAGATATATCTTTTCTCGACCCCCCACCCCAAATAATCAGAAGGCGGTGACGCCAGTGGTTTTACATCATCCGCAAATAATAACTAACTAGATGAGTTAAATATTTACCATTGTCATCAATAAACAAATTAAATAGAAGAGGACCTAAATAAGAAACGTGAGGTTAAAGGGCTAAAAATGTGTTGGAGGTGTGTGAATCTATTTTATTAGCAAATTATCAAAACCCAAATAACTGCTAAACCACTTTACATATGAGTGAGATAGGCCAACATTACAAAGTTTTGAGGGAGTAATACTAAGCTGACATAAGTCAAAAGTTTTAATTTGGTCAAAATAAATAGTATCAGCATGGCCTTGGGTAGAGGCTTGAGGGGCAATCAATATGCCTCAGAAATTCCACAAAATTTGTAACAGTAAATTTATTTTTATAAAGCCATGTTGATTTTATTAGTGTTTATTCTTTAGGTGGTGGAAAACAGTTTAGAGTTTTTGGACTACTATGTTCTAGCCCAAAAACTAAAATACTCAATGAACCCTGAAATGGGTTGAAATGATAGGTGTCCATTTAGAAATTAGTTAAATCATTTATTGGGTTTAATTGATATCCATAATTAATTATTAATACTTTTTTTTCAGCATTATGAAGGGCTTATTAGACCGATTTGGTTTGTATTTTCTGGCATGGGAAGTCAATGGCCTGAAATGGGATCCAACCTTATGAAGATTCCTATTATATCTGATTCCATCCAAAGAAGCCACAGCATTCTTCAGAATAAAGGACTTGATCTACTTGATATCATTACAACCTCAAATAAAAATATCTTTGATAATATCCTATATTCATTTGTTGGTATTACAGCAATTCAGGTAAATTGAAAAGTATATTGTTCAATATGTTTTTAAAACCTTAATTGCAATTTATTTCCTTTAATTTAAATACATCAAATATATTTTTGATTTCACTATTTCATTTAAAATGTGAAATTAGACATATCGAGTGTTTGAATACATTGCACTACACCACGCATACAGATACATTAAGAAAGATAAAGGTGCTGATTTTCGGTCTTCTCTCTTATTCCAATAAAATGTATTTTATCTTAGCCACTCATCTTATTCTCTTCACTATCTACCAACCCTTTTGTTAAAAACATAAAATATATAATTTATTCAGTATTAAATACAAATTATTCGGAATATTGATCATTCTTCTTTGATAATTCCATGCTTCATATTTGCTAAAATCATGCATCATATTTAGATGCTATGAGATCATTCTTCATTGCACAAAGTAATAATGCTTGGTCAGAACCATTCATCATACATACATGGCAGATGATCCTTCTTCATACTTGCACATTATTCAAACCTGACTGAGATATTTCTCATAAACAAGCAATGACCCTCTTTCATTGATCATAGCTATTATTGATACTTACACAACGTTTGACCATATTTTTAATATTGATCATGTTTGCACTATATTCGTTCTTGGCCAAAACATTTCTCATACACCACTAACGATCCTCCTTCATTATAATATATATATATATATATATATATACACACAAAGTACATTCTTTCTTGATAAACATTAAACATATAGTTAAGAAATTATCATAGTTTAATTCATTTTTCATAACAATATTATGAAATTAAATTTATTTACAGTGCAATAATTTTCATAATAGGTATACATTAGGGCATAAACTATATTACAATCTGAATAACATTTACATTGAAGAAGAATGTGCCTGCTCTGATGCCTTACTTTGATCATGAATGGAATAAGGATACCATGGTAATATATTTAGAGCAGTGGTTCTCAAACTGGGGTACGCGAGCAGCTCTCAAGGGAAAATTGACTAAACAACAAGAGACATATGGAAAATCTTAATTGTTTGCACTTACCGTTATCTGTTTATTTCCATCCCTCTTTTCCCCTACTTGCTCTCGGCTGGAGACCGATTTCTGAGAATTTTCAACCCTCTACTTGACATCTTCTCATCAGCAGTTTATGATGCCTTTCTCTACAACATATATTAGTGATAGTGGTTTTTCATTATTCATGGTGTACCTAAAAGAAAAGTACTGCAATAGGCTAAATTTGGAGCCAGACCTCCGCTTGAAAGTTTCAACTGGACAACCAGACATCAAAAGGTTGTGCCAAGCCATGCAGCCACACCCCTCTCATTGAAAAACTTTGAGATTCATAATATATCAGCTCCAGAATTACAATTAAAATTTTTGATTTAAAAATATTTTGTTTAGGTTTACTTTTTCTCTTTATTTTTGAACATATTTGTGAAGAAAATGTATACAACTTTCCTACAAACTTTTTACAGTAAAATTATGTTTTTTATAACTGATCATAACAATTATCAATAAGAGATGATGTTAAGGCTATAACAGTAGGATTCTCTCTAAATAGCTTTATCACATTTGAAATATTTTGATTATAGATAATGTTTCCCAATATATTAAATACATGAATAATTTACCAAGCGGTCATATTTTTTTAAATGCCTGTCATTTGGATTTTTATTCTTTGGGCATGGATCCTCATATCGAAATATACTTTTTGTTTTTAGATCTCCATAATAAGGCATCTCCATTGTGTTTAGTAGATAGCAGCAATTTACACTTTTATATACATCTTATCATATCTAAAAATATATATAAACCTATGTCACGGATTCCCCGGACAATCTCATGGACCCCCTGTACCAACCTTGGGGACCTCACTTTAAGAACCACTGCTCTAGAGATTTTGGGCAAGTCAGTCTGAGGTATGTTGACTCCGATCAATGACTATATTTTATGCTTGGATATGATCAAATGTTTCCAGGCTTAATATAATAATAAAATGTCACTTCAGGCTCAGATCAATGAATTTCATTTAATTAAAAAGGATTAAATATAATCTAAGTATGATGCTTAGCTCTGATAATTGATTATCTTATATGTAACACACATGTTTCTGATCAATATCGTGTACGACTCTGATAAAACTTTATCTAAGTATAATGTATATGTTGGGCACAACGATCGAAAATGGCCGATGGACGGATTTTTTATCCTAGGATTGGACGTTTTAAAATAACCAGAGCCCAAAATTCTATTCAATTTCGGGCTTTGGCCGACTCCGAATAGCCAAACCTAGGATTGTGCATTTACTCTGATCAATGAGCAAATGCCATGTAAGTATTATGCATGGCTCTAATCCACCATTAAATGTTGTGCAGGGCTCTGATCAAATATTGTATAAGTAAGAAACTTGACTACGGTCAATGAACGATGCTCAAGGGACACACACGTATGAAACATAAATCAATAACCTATGATCAAATTTCATGTACCTAATTTTCATGCATGACTCTATTCAATGAATGGAATACAAATATCATGAATGACTAATAAATTACAAAATGTTATGTATATATCATACCTTACTGATCAATGACCAAATATCATGTAGCTTGCATTTACCTGAACAAAGATCAAATGTTGTTCGAGACAAAGAACCATGATCAAAACTTGCTTTAATATTAAGTATGACTCTTATAAATGAGTACGATCAAATTGTATAAATGTAATATGTATAGTTGAATGCATGGTGATCAAGTGTCTTAGATTTAAGATGTATAGCTATGGTCAATGAACTGTGATCTTGTGTATTCTAATTAACATGTTTGGCTTTGTTCAGTGATCAAATGCCATGTAGGTATGAGTCATGCTTCCGATCTGGGAATGATGATCAAACATTGAATAAGTATCATGCACGGCTCTGGTCAATGTTCAAATGTCGCATACATGGAATTAATTCCAATAAATGAGGATGATCAAATTTTGTGTACATATTAAAGTTGATCATTGTTAAGTATGATCGACAGCTTTGATCAAACATGGTAGTTTTATTAATATTTTTTGTTATTTCAATTAGTTGGGACAAGGCCACCTATATAGTAATACTTAGGGAATTATTATAAGAATATGATATAGGGCTTATATCAAATGTTGCCAAAGTATGAGGCATGGCTTCGATCAATAATCAAATGTTGAATATGTATGATGCATGACTCATATCAATAATAAAATGTTGTCTAAGTATAATTCAAGGCTTAGATCATTGAACAAATGTTGCCTAAGTATTATGCATCTCACTGCTCAATGGACATATTTTGTCTATTATGAAAAATGACTTTTATTAATGATTAATGATCAAAAATTGTTTGAACATAATGTATGAATTTGATTGATGTTTGAATGTCATGTTAGTATCATGCATGGCTCTGATCAATAATCATATTATTTATAAATATAATGCAGAATTAAAATAACATTTTATCTAAATATGAAGTTTATTTTTGATCACTGATTAAATGTTGTCTCAGTATGAATCAGGGTTTTGATCAACAATAAAATGCCATGTAAGTGACTTCCTCAGATCACTGCTTTAATGTTGTCCTAGTATGAATCATTTCTTTGATCAATGATAAAATGTCATCCAAACAAAATGCGTTGCTCTGATTAGGGATCAACTTGGATCAATGATAAAACTACTTTTATTCCTCTATCAATTAAAAATTATCTAATGATGCATAAATATGAGGCATATATCAATTGACTATAATCAAATATAATTCAAGTATCATTTAACTCTATGATCAATGAAATATGATTAAAATTTGTATTGGTCTAATCAATGAGTATTATGTTAGAATGGCTAAGATCAATGAGCAGACTTTTGGGCTGCATATATATGGTGGTAAAAATCCATGAAACTGTGTATTCAGGACTGTTGACCATGATTCTATAGACTGTACCATTTTGATTGATCCTAGGACTGCTATCTTGAAGTGGTGAGAAGGGTAAACACATTATGCTAGTATTAAAATTATTCCTGCAGTAGAAGTTCTCTTTCATCTTTTTAAAGTTCATTGTTGTTGAAACTAACTTTTATAAATACTATAATTTCCTTTTCCAATGCTAAAAGGTAGAAAGATAATTTGAGGCATGAGGGTCCCCTACTGGCTAGAAAGTTGGAGGGTGTGGGTTCAGCAATAAATTACTTAACTGAGCAAAGGTGAGTCCAACATGGGGGTTTGTTTGTTATTCAGAATATATAATTGCTACTTTATTTCAGATAGCATTGGTTGACTTCTTGAAGGTCCTAAATATAATTCCTGATGGATATATTGGTCACTCGGTTGGAGAACTGGGCTGTGCATATATTGATGGGTGTCTCACTGCTGAGGAAACAATTCTGGCGGCTTATTATCGTGGCTTGGCTTCAAAAGAAGCAGAGCTAATACCAGGATATATGGCCGCTATCGGTACGTACAGCATATAATACAATAATGATAGTAAAGGTTATTACTGTTTTTTCCATTAGCGAGAACTTAATAAGCACGTAAATTTGTGTCACTTTGTAAATATATAGATTGATATTGAACACTGGAATAGGATCCCTTTGAGGTAAATTAGGGAATTTAAGGACCCTTTCCATACATACTCTGATGAACAGTTTTACCAACTGTAAATTCCTTAAACATGAGATCTAATTCTTGCCTTCCTGTTAGACCAATTATCTTACAGCTCTATAAAAACTTATTTAAATGCTTTACAAAATAACAACAAAAGAACAGTAAAATATCTATCATTTGGAGTTTAGGTTATTTTTAATTCAACTCGCCTCTAGCCTCTAGCCTCTAGCCTCTAGCCTCTCCTATAGCCTAGCATATATTTCAATTATGATAAAAAAAAGTAGTAATATCACTTTGCATGGTAAAATATTTGGTGAGCAGTAGTATACAAGCTAATCTAAATAGTTTATATTCTTTAAATTGAAAAATGACATCTGAATATGGCAATCGAACCCAGATCTTTGGCTTAGTACGCCCATGCTATAACCGCTTACCTATCCAGAAATCGTCCCATGCCCAGGGTAATTCTTGACTCATATTTTAAGGCAGAGTCTGTGATTGACATGTGGAAATCCTCGGCTACAAATGTGTGATCGGTTAAGATGACGAGCTATCAGAAAGTGCAGCCACCATCAACACAGTAGTTGTATTTATGCTGCCAATAGTACAGTTATAGTTGTACCAAGTCCACTTATCATTATGGATTGGATAGCAAAGCTATTATTTTTGTTAATTATGGTTATAACTGGATCTGGATATCATATTCCTTAATTCATCATGATATGTAGATTCATACAGTTATAATGGCACAATTGGAAGCATAAAGCCAACTAACGAGTCGATGGTGGCTGTGTTATTTGATAGCTCTTGATCTTAATTGACCAGACATTTGTATCTGAAGATTTCCTTACGTCCATCACAGATTTTGCCTTAAAATATGAGTGAAGAATGAACCTAGGCATGGGATTACCCTTGGACAGCTTAGTGCTTAGAACATTGGCACTCTAAGCCGAAGATCCCGGGTTCGATTCCGGTCCCCAGATGTCATTTTTCATTTTAAAGAATATGATATCTTGATGTGGCTATAACCGTAACTAGCAAAAATAATATCTTTGCTATTTAACTTATCATAAATAGTTTAGGTTTGACATACTTTTGATTATATGTGTTGGCAGGGTCTTACTTTCTTACACTAAAGTCTGTGAGAAATCTAACATTTAGACATATAACTAATATGTACGTTCTTTATTTACTGTGACTGTATAATATAATTTAATGCTAATCTTTCTAAGTTTAATTAAATTCTCTTTAGCAAAATTGGAAGGATAATTTTTAATTTAATTTTAAATGTATGAAATAAAGTGCATAGAGCAAAATCAATTGGTAATAAATAAAATGATAGAATACTAGGAAAATGTTAGAGCATAAATAAAAGTAAAAACACTAACACATATTTACACACACACATGTGTTAGTGTTTTTACTTTTATTTGTGCTCTACCATTTTCCTAGTATTCTATCATTTTATTTATTACCAATTAATTCAATTTTAGCGTTAGAGGCCTACATTCTGCCTCCTTCTCCAATTCCTGTAACTAAACCTGTGTCTTACCTCAGCGATGGTGGACAGCTGCAGCAGGCACCTTTCAGTTTTAAGCTAAGACAGACGGTTGTAATGCTCATGCCATGCCTAAACACTAGGCTCAGTCATTCTCATAAACTGTAAATATGTGCTAGACTTGTGCGGCTACTGCCATCAGATGTTACACAAGACAGTCAAACCTTGACCACACACACACTTATATATGTACATATAAAATAATCTCCTACCTCAAATAACATGGCCTGGTAAACCTCGGTGAAGATACTTCCCATAGCCTCATTCCCCTCTCACTACTACCTTATCAGGGCCTTCTGTTAGCTATCAGCTCCTCTCACTACTACCTTATCAGGGCCTTCTGTTAGCCATCAGCTCCTTTCACTACTACCTTATCAGGGCCTTCTGTTAGCCATCAGCTCCTCTCACTACTACCTTATCAGGGCCTTCTCTTAGCCATCAGCTCCTCTCACTACTACCTTATCAGGGCCTTCTCTTAGCCATCAGCTCCTCTCACTACTACCTTATCAGGGCCTTCTCTTAGCCATCAGCTCCTCTCACTACTACCTTATCAGGGCTTTCTCTTAGCCATCAGCTCCTCTCACTACTACCTTATCAGGGCCTTCTGTTAGCTATCAGCTCCTCTCACTACTACCTTATCAGGGCCTTCTCTTAGCCATCAGCCCCTCTCACCACTACCTTATCAGGGCCTTCTCTTAGCCATCAGCTGCTCTCACTACTACCTTATCAGGGCCTTCTGTTAGCCATCAGCTCCTCTCACTACTACCTTATCAGAGCCTTCTCTTAGCCATCAGCTCCTCTCACTACTACCTTATCAGGGCCTTCTGTTAGCCATCAGCTCCTCTCACTACTACCTTATCAGGGCCTTCTGTTAGCCATCAGCTCCTCTCACTACTACCTTATCAGGGCCTTCTCTTAGCCATCAGCTCCTCTCACATGATGCCATGTTTTCTAATATTGCACTAGCAATTTAGCTTGCACAAGCCATGATGAAAAACAACTCTTCAATCAGCTGTAGACGATCTGGCCTTTCTTTCGTTGGCAGAAATCACATATAGGCCTCAGGACTCCCTACTTATAATCTTTCTGTTTTCATTCAAATATACTGTTTACTACACTTTCTTTTCATAACTAGGTTTTGGACTTAAATACAATGCATTTTTACTTAGGTAAGGCTATATGTAACTTTTGTGAAAACATGATTTATAGTTCCTGTTAGGGACATATCAATTTTTGGTTTGCTATTGAGCTTTACCTGAATTGCTGTTTATTCTTTTATAAGTTATAGCCTCTTATCTCTATTTAGTAGCGTGTTAGAATAATTTGGTAAGAGCGTTTGAATCTCTTAAATTTAAGCTCTGATCCACTGTATTGATGACATTTTTTTAAATTGTAGCATTCTCTAGTTACAGGGTTGGGTGATATCTAATAGTGAATGTCTTTATATAGTTGGCTTGCTCTAGTTTAAGAGATTTGGTGTCCCTGAGTAAGCTTATTTAATTTTTGTGATAATGATGTTATGTTCACATGCCATTTATATCCCATTTTAAATGATAACTTTGATCCATTTACTTGTTATCTTTGTAAGTCTTTAAATAATATAAGTGTTATTTTCATTTGTAATTTTGACCATAGTAGAAATAAATTTGTTGATTGGTAATTCTTGGTTATGGCTATAGTAAATCATTTCATGGATCATTCTACACTTGAGAATTTTATTAAACATTGTCAAGATATTTTTTTCTGTATTCTTTGTACTATTACCTAAGCCTAAGAAAGGATACTACAGGTTAACACAAAGAGTAGTTAGTTTGTCAGCGTAATGATATTAAAAACAAAAGTTACAAATTTAATTGTTGGAATTGTAATGTGTTAAATATATTTTAACACTACATGAAGCCCTATAATAGGTTTACAACACTCATAAACTTATAATTAATGTTGATTGGAAGGAACAAAGTATATGAATGATTTACAAGTTTAACTAATCAGTTTATTAATATTCAAACAAGTCACTAGCAATTACATAGAATCATAAGTAAAAATTATTAAAACCATCCATTGTTTAAACATGAGAATATAAACAGGTACAATAATATAAATAGCTTGACAAAGGAGCATCAGGTGTGAAGCACCCAGGTACACCCTATAACCTACACATATTGGTCATAGGTGATATAGGTCATAGGTGTTAATAAGAAAGCTTGTGACTCGTTAGAACAGGACAATTACTAAGTCATCAGATAGGATGACAGGCAGCAACTCTAAGACAATATAAATTAGTGGTGGTAATCCAAACTAATTACAAAATTATCATAAATAATTCTACTCCAGCCAGCTGACTGTGAGGCTTCCAACTACAACACATAATTACAAATATAAAGAACTAAGCCACATAAATTTAGTCCCAATTTAAGGAGCTACAAGGGAGGTAATTAACATGAGCTAGCTAGTTTGAGTTAGCTCCATAGAGTTAGACAATACATTGTAATAACCTCCTAGAAGAGAAAGTATTATTTTACAACTAGTAAATAGTGAACTACCAGGAATATATACGCTACAGATACTACGGCCAGACAATTCATAATTAGTAGGCCTACTGCCTGAGCAATCAATAGTATATTTATTCTGTTACCCTGGAAAGGGGACAATAATACTGGACAAAATAGTGATCATTTTTTACTAACGTTAAAGGCGCCACAACAGATAAAACCCTGCGGGCCATTATTATGGACAAGTAACACTCCACAGGTTGTGCCCCGCATACCAGTGCACAGTAAGAGACAGCAGAGACTAGTGTCAATTACAGACCCAATTATGTTGTCAACAAAGCAGTAGATAACCTGGAATCCTCCATTATTTCATTCTATTCTTTAAACTAGCCGCAGCATGGTCATATAGTCTAAGGAGCCTAATCTTGACCCTAATATTTGCGACTAAGATTAATAGATATAGAAAGACAGTGCATAAAGCTATAAACTATGCCTTATGGGCATAGGGAAACAAGTCAGTAGTACTGACATACAAAAACTACGTCATATAGACACTGAACAATAGAGCTCAAGGCTCAACAAAATAACTATGTCCCTCAATACTTATAGTATCCACCGTAGCTTGCTCTGTGGCGAGGAGGTGACACAGACGCCCCAACCATCGTGGTCTTCAGTACGTAGTCTTAGAAGATGTTCATGAATATCTTCCAGCATTTCCTCCGACGAGTGGTTACAATCGAATAGATATACGTGAACTGAGGACAGGTTCCAGTGGGACTAATACAATTTGGCAAGATTATCTCCACATACGAAGAGGGGTGGTAATTTTCAAACATCCTGCCAACCGACGCTCGTTGACGGCTGTTGGAAACAACCCAAATGAAGCCTCTTTCATTTACTTGTCGTCTGTCCCAGGTGTTAAATGTTTGTGTGTTTGTCTGCGAAGCCGAGTTGCCTCGTTCGTTGGGGCATTTTTGAAGAGAATTGAGCTTCTCCCGCTTGTGACGTCACAACGAGTCTATATCTGCCACACATTATTAGAACTTACTAGATCTGATAGTAATAGTAATAGTTGTAAACCTGTTATAAGGTTAAAATGTATTTAACACGTTACAGAATGTACGTTGTGAAATAAATCTGGGCACACATAAGCCTACTGCATATACATTGCTGGAAGCTTGATATTGCTGTGTCAATGAACATATATTTTAATTGAGGCTCAATCATATTATTTCCATAACACTATTAGCTCATTAACATTAATTTACAAGTTTTTTTTACAGAGTTAAAATATTTGCTATCTCTCGTCCCTCCCAATTGTTCTAAATAAATAAGTGAAATAATATAGTAAATTTTGAAGTTGAAGCCCTATTTAATTCATGTCATGATGGGGCAGTGTATTTCCTTACCACCTGGTGGAAGTGACACAGTTAACGATATACTGGCTGTCAAGAAAGTCTCTATAGTAGGGATAATTGGTACGTAGGAACATTGCAAATGCACTCAAGGTGAGACTGAACAACGGTTATACTTGTGCTATTCTGGCTAAAATGTGCCAACATCGATCAGTACAGCATCCTTATCGTAAACAATGAATACTGATATGGGTGTGAGTATGATAAAGGCTAGTAGCCTGGTCTACTCTAAGCTAACTAATAGATTAAAATATTAAATATTACTCTCAGTTGATGAAGCTATGATGGGAAGCTGAGGTTAAAACTGAAGGGTCCATATGTCAATACCCAGGCTAGAACCTGGACTATTGGAATGTGGAATGTTAGAGTAGTGTGTGATAATGAAAATGAACTGTTTGAGGAAATGATTGGAAGAAGAATTGTTATTTTGTGTTTATGTGAAACCAAGTGGAAATTAAAAGATGTTTTGTTGTTTGGCAGTGTATCAGGTGGGGATGAATGGGCAAGTCAGGGTGTAGGCTTAATCTTAAGCCCAATAGTTAAGCTTTTTGTGAAAAGTTATAAGTTGCTGCCATCTAGACTTCTATGGGTACGCATGAAAATAGTCATTCATAGAATTATGTTAGTTGCTGGTTATGCTCCGATGGAATGTGAAGACAAGCTATAAAAGTGGAGCTTTTGAATGAGCTTGATGAAGACTTGATTGCATATGAACCAGGTGAAATATCTATTGTGTTCACTAGTGTCGCGTCAGGGCAAGTTAGGCAAGCACTGCTTGCTTTTGATTGAAGATATGTAATTAGTTTATTTAATGTTTGCAATTTTTTTTGTCTGGTAATCATTTAAATGTAATTCAAGCATCACTGGGTTTGAAAAAAAAATCCCATACATGGCAGTGACTAACATGCATGCAAGACATGCACTAGTCCATATAATGGTTGTTGAAAGTCGGTATTTGTCCGACTTTCATCCCATTGTTCTAGCAGGTGTAGTTATTATTTGTGACGTCATAGATTTTGGAGGTAAGAGAAGAGGAAAAGCTGTGGATTTCAGGTAAAAATGCAAGCAGTCAAGCTATGACTTCTCTTGCCTGAAAGGTGATGACTAGAACCAAAGCACTACGGTACTTTCAAAACATAGAGGGAGGGTATGGCATGAAAGGGGAAATTAATATTGTCAAGGTACTGACCCTGTGCCTACACATCTTTAAATCCGGTACACACGACACAACTTCTTGTACATAAACTTGTACAAGCAAGTAAGAATGAAATTAAAAAAATTGCAAGATAAAAATGTGAGCGAGTGAAATATGAAAGTTTGCTGGGAGAGAAAATAACTTAAAAAAGTATGAAAATAATTTCAAAATGAATGCTAATGATATAGAAAGTGCTTGCAGGGCTCATTTTTGTCCTACTTTTCCTACTTTTTGACCTCCATAAGAAATAAATCATTTGGTTTCTAGAGGTTGAAGTTTGGATCTTCCTTTTTGCTGGTAAGTTATCAAAACAAAATATTGTATCATAATGTGGCGTGGCACACTGTTTGAATATATTCGATGTATTCCCGAAAGATTGTACAGTGTCTTTGAAATTCAATGGTGATAAAATTGAAATATTTCCAACTAGATTAGGCTAAATTAAAAGGCTTGTTAAAGCTATCCTGGTGCTACCCCTTGGAAATGTTGATGTTGAGCGAGGATTCTCACAAACATCAAACCATCTAAATGACAAGATCTGTCTCTCTGAGGCATCCATCAGAGGCATGCATTCCACCAAAGATGGCCTTAAACATTACATCATAGTATCATTCACGAAGAACTTCATCAAGAAAGGACTTTAGGCCATTGGCTGGACTCGAAGAAGAGAAGAGAATTGAGGCTGAACGGAAGAAACAAGAGCAAGAAGATAAAGATAAAATAAAAAACCAAAGTGAAGAGTTTCAAGCAAATAGTAAAGTTTTGGAAAAGAAATCGCAGGAAGCTAAAAGAGAACCTGTTAGAAAAGCAAGAATCAGAAGCCAAAGAAGAAGTTAAATCTTACAAGTCATTAGTGGTAGAAGCGAATGAAAGGATTAAAAATGCAATGAAAATCAAAGATCGGAAAGGTTTGCAAATAGTTCAAACTACGCTGCTTTTGAGAAAATAGGAAACAAACAAAAGCAAAGTCAAAAGAGGAAGACAACAATGTTGGACTACTTTTGTGCAAGTCAATATGAATCAAAAAACCCCAAAACAACTGAAAGAGTGATTTTTTAATATTTTTTTTTTGCATACAACCCTAATGGGTAGTAAGACGCGGGGCTAAAAATATATATTTTTTATTATAATGTTTCACAGATTATTTTTTAAACATATTTTATTTTTAGGTGGAAGACAATTTTTTTTTACCCAATGCCATCTTTTGATGATAATAAACATCATTATTCTAATAATTATCATGATTATTACTATTTTGTTTCACTATCATTATTTCCAAATTTGAATTTGTAATGAATTGTCAAAATAAAATAAATACTGTATTAAAGAGCAAATAAATAAAAGGATGGGTGTATATAAAAGGAGGATTGCAAGGGGTTGGTGATGGTTGAGCATTCATCCTTTCTTCTTTTGTAAAATACTTTTTCCTATGTTTACTACTAGCCCAATAACATAAAAAACATTGTTTTATCTTTGCACTTTGAGGTGATCATAGTGTTTTAAACATGCCCTACTTTTTTAAAATCAAATTGGCAGTGCTACTTTTCCTATTTTATGACACCCAAAATATGCTATGACGTCTGTGTTGGAACAAAATAAAAGAGGTCATAGCTGTGTGTGTGGCGTTGCAGTGGTGGAAAACTCAAAAAGATATGCATGATGGAATAAAATGGTGAAAGAATCTGTGAGAGAAAGAAAGAAGTGTACAAACGTATGAAGAGTGAAATATAACTCAAGAGGTTGTGGGATGTATACAAAGAAACATATGAATATGAAGAGAAAAAATGCAAAGAAAGTTGTAAAGAAGAATGAGGAACAAATGAGATTGAAAGAAAGAGAAAGAATGCAGAATGATTTTGAAGGAAATAAGCTGTTCTGGAAGTGGGTAGAGGAAACGAAACATATACAAAAACTTACAAAAAGTCAGAAATTAGTGGAAAATAGGGAAACTGTTATGATAGAAAGAATTAACAAGGCTAAGGTGTTCAATGCTATGAAAATGTTAAAAAGAATGGAAAAGCTGTGGACATAAATGGGGTGCTAAATGTGAAGGAATGGTACTTTTTGTCATATCGTGTAAGTGGTTCAATGTTTATGCGGGAATTTTAAAAGTTACTAATGATTGGAAAAGTTCTGTCCTTTCAATTCTTTGGTCAATAGGATTAACCCCTTACCTCTTTTTCACATAAATTATCAAGTTAACAAATACCAATAAAAAACCTTCCAAAAAACATTCTGGGTCCATACAATGGTTTAAAAAAAATTCCTCTGGTGGTTTGGGGTAGACTCCCCCCAAATACCCCTTCACCCCGCCCCCTTACTTTGTAATCCTGCATACACTACTGGCTGCTATAGGACTGAGAATGAAAGTGACTGGCAGATTGCATTTCATTGTTTAAATGCAGCAACAAGCAGAATGGATCTTAGTATAAATGTCTCCAAAACTAAGGTGAAAGTTTTTGATAAGAACGGGTCAGGAAATGATTGTCAATTTAGCCTCAATGGAAAACTATTAGAACAAGTGATTGATTTTGTATATCTGGGTAAAATGTTTTGCAAAATGGGAAGGATGGATAGTAAAATCGACAGATGGGGGAATGCATCTTGAAGAATGGTTCGATATATGTGGACTTTTGCAAAGAATGACTCGGTATAGTAAAGAAGCAATGATGGCACCATTGAAAAGTGTGTTAACACCAACATTGTTGTATGAATGTGAAGCGCGGGATTATTAGGAGAAATACAATATTAAGGTAAATGCAGTTGGAATTAGACTTCTAAGAAATGCATATGGAATTTTTTTTATGGGAAAGTCAGTAATCGTAGCTGAAGTAGAGCGTTTGAAAAGGAATCCATTAGGTCACTATAAAATAAGTGTCCTAGGTTGTTTTAGGCATGCTGAGAGGATGAATGTGGATCGATTAGTGAAGAGAGAGTGGAGTAAAAGGAAAAGGTAGGCCTTGTAAGATGTTAAATGTTGTAGACGTATGTGTGAAAAAGAAAAACGAGTTTTAAGGATAAAAGAAGATGTATCACTCGGTGTATAAATGTTGTTGAAGCAAAGGGAGTGTGCAAGGATAGGGAAGTGAGGATAAAGTTAGTGGGGATATATTAAGTTCAAAGTTGTTGTTATTTGACCCTTATGCACCATTTTTTGGCTGGCAGATAAGGGAACAACGGGATTGTGTTTGTTTGTGTGCATGTATGTGGGTGTAACTTATGTTGAAGTTAAATCACACATTTTTGTAACTTTCTTCCAGACATTTTCTGTTTGGTGGTCTCACTCACACAATTTGTACATATTTAATAATTTGTAATACTCTTGGTATATTCTAATAAATGTTCTTTCCACTCAGAATAATAAACAAAACATTAATTTTACTGGTTGTTTTATATGGGTGTGTAACATGATCTCTCACCTGGCATGAGGGGGAGAGTAGGCTGTTTGAAAACAAGATTATAGGGAGATATTTAGTCCAAAAAGAGATTAGGCTACTGGAGTGTGAAGGAGGTTACATAATGATGAATTAGATACCCTGTACTCATTACAAGACATTTTTAGGATAATCAAGTTTTGTATATTACAGCGGACAGGACATGCAGCGCAAATGGGAGAATCTAGAACCATGTTCAGAGTAATGACTAACGTTACCCCCGGGAAGCGCTAGATGCAGATGGGAGAGTAGCATTAGAAAAGCCCTTAAAAAGATAGGGTTAATCAGGTGGGCTGAATATAGCTAGTAGCATGGCTATTGGCTACGCTGGTTCCTCCCATCTCCCTTGATACTATTTATCACTTAGAGGGCAAACTTTGCCACCTTTCCTTCTTTTGAAGAGACCGGGGTTGGGCTGAGCTCTTATAGACATACTTTGAGCTGGAAAGAAACCCATCGATTCCTGTCAGTATGGGCATTTGTATTTTCATCGGCCACAAGATATGAATGGGAAATGATCACTATAACTTGATTTTTACCATTAAGATTATAATAATATAGTATTTAAATAAAGTAAACTAAATTATTAAAGGTAATATTTATTTTCTGTGTCATAACTTCATAATAATAGGTCAAAGCACATCATACTACGTTTGTAGGACATATAACTAACTACCTGTAATTCAAATAAAATAGAATATAGCACTGACTAATATCTATCAAATCAGTATCGAGATAAATCATGGTGTATATTGAGCATGACAGTATCCGAATCAAGGGCGTTGGCAAATATTACGCCACGGCCGGATAGAATTTATATGGACTCGAGTAATAGGTAAAACTATCCAATTTAATAGTTACTCGGTAAGATTTTACTTGATACTTTATTCAAGTATGAAAAAAATTCATAAAACAAAGCCTTCTTCGAACACACTTTCTTTAGAACTTTAATTTTAATCTTCAACATCTTTTATAAAGTGTAGAGACAAATATCATGCACACAGCGTGTATTGGAATTATTAATCTCTAAATGTACAAACAACGCAAACCTTTATGACACTAATATTAAGTTTAAATAGGTTTGTATTAACTTTTTTCAAACACTATGGAAGTTTGTAAAGTCATTCATAGTTTGAATCTCTTTGTATGGTTTGCAGGTCTTGGATACACTGTTTTAAAAGATATGTGCCCTCCAGAAATAGATATAGCCTGTCATAATAGCGCTATAAGCTGCACAATCTCTGGACCTAAAGAGATAGTTAAACATTTTGTAAAAGAACTTCAAGAAAAGAAAATTTTTGCCAGAGCTGTCAATGTTGCTAACATTGCCTACCACAGTCGATACATCAAACCTGCAGCACCAAAATTATTGGGATATTTAAAACAGGTTGGTCCCATTGTTATTTAGAACTCGTCAGCCTACAACATTTCAATTATTAAAATGATTGTTTTACAAAACATATTTTGACTAGGGGCCACAGGGACAAGGCCCCACAATCATGCTTTAACATAATTTCTTTCTTTTATTCTATAAAATATTTATAAAAAAAAAACCATGAATATAAAGTGGAACACAATTCTATACACGCAGTGAATTATTGGATTCGTTATACAGTAAGTTATTCAAGTCAAGATTATTCATTCCTCGCTCAAAATGTCTTGCGAGGGCTGTACTAGCATTAGAGTGACTGAATATAGCATCTGAGCAGGCCCTAGTGTGAGATGTATCTCAAGGTCAATCCCCTTACCATTCCAGTGCCAGCTTTACAGGCCCTCTCAGAGAAGCCACATCTAGTGTGAGCTGTATCTCAAGGTCAATCCTCTTACCATTCCAGTGCCAGCTTTACACTAGTGAATAGGGCCAGCTTGAGTGGGCCCTCAATAGTAGGATGATGAGTGAAAATTATTAATTAAAATTAATAAAGTTGATTCTTTATTAGAAACTCTGTTCTCTTAATTAAACTGCAATGAAAAAACTGGAAATTAAACGTTTAAGAGCACATCAGCCTAATTACTTTACATTTATGCAGGTGGGTGGCAAGAATAAGAATAACTTTTTCTAATGCTTATTTTGATAAACAATTGTGGCTAACCCTGATTGAAGAAAAACAAAGCTTATTTTGATTTACTGTCTATTATTTGGTGGTGAGGAGCTGTGGACAAAGGTAGGTTGCAAGAATATCAAACATTTAAGTAAAATAATTAAAAAACATGAAGAAAGTGCAATTATTCATTTTGAAAATGCATTTAAATTTAAAACATTTGGAATATTGACTTAAATGTTGTATTACAGTTAGATTCCGTGGTTAACATTTCAATCTAAAAACACATTGAGCATGGTGTCAAAAAATAGGCATTTATTAGACAGATTTATAGAATGATTAAAATATTGTTTTACTGATGAACCAGTGTGCAGAGACAGACGCGCCCGCGCCCACCTTTTGTACAAGTAATGTAATTACTCGGTAAGTTTAATTCAAAACCTGTAATATATCATTCTTTCTGTTTGTAGATTTGTTTAGTGATTTTTAGAAACTAGAAAAACTTGAATGAATTAAATTTAATATATTAACACATGGCGAGAAAAACATCATTATCGGTAAGTTTTAACCTGGCCCCATCAATAATAAAGATCATGATCTATCTGCCACTGATATTTGACAGAATGATAATTTAGATATCATTATAAAATGAGCACAAACAAATAAATTAAAATATCAATCTAGTCCTATTTCTCATCGACGAACATTTGTAAACGTTTAGTTAAGATATTAGATTATATCATTAAAATTATTTAATATAAGATTTATGTAAATTTTATAATTTCTCAAAAGTTTTATAAACATAAATAGTTGAAATATAATATTAGGGCCAGAAAATATTCATTGTATATTTTTGTTACTGTTTTCAAAGAAATTTAATAAATCACCGAAAGTCTAAAGCTACTTTGATATATTTTATTTGGGCAGTGAAGTAGATTTATAGTTTATAGATAACAAAAATGAAAAATAAATTTGATGAATCAATATTATAGAAAAAATAATATATTGATCACTATTAAATCTAGGGATATGTATTGATGATTTTCAAATATAGCTCAGTTAGGTAAGAGACCTATAAAAACTAATAACATATTGAATAAATACAATACATAAAATTAATAAACAGTTATTTTAAATTAGGATATATCTTTTAAAAACATTACTGTTTGAACTCACATCTCTATTCAAGTTGAGTCACTATTATAAACCATTCTAGTACACTTTTTAATAAGCTACTCTTCTTCCTGGAACTTAAACGTTTTCCTCAATACATTTTTAAAGATTTATTCCACTGTTTTTTCCTCTATATATTTTCTGGCCTTAAGGGTTTTTATTTTATGTTATGTTATGTGTTGAAAGCATATTAACATCCCATGTAGGAGTAACTTGATGACTCAAAATATGTTTTGGAACAATTTTCAAACTGTGTGTACAACTAGGGTTAGGTTGAAAATAACATCTGGCAATAAAATCACATGGTTTTTATATTAGCAACTGTTTTCAATTTGCATTTCCATGTGATGGTAGAACACATTTGTTTTGTTGAGCAGAAAGTAGAGTTTATGATGCTAGTTTGAATCTGAGCAAAGCAAATTTACATATACTTATAATGTTAATAAACATGGTGACAACATTTCCGCCATAGTGATAAATAATCACACATTATTTTTTATTTTGTTTTGTATTATTATAAACGTAAAAAAATACTACACAAACATTTAAAACAAATTTGAAAATTTTTATGTAAATATTTCTAAAGTTTTTTTTTTGTATACTTTTGATTATTTTCTTGAAACCAAATGATACAATTATTTTCTCATCCTAATATTTAAAGACAATTTTTCATGGCTGTTAAAGAGTGTTATTTTACTCATTATCATATCATAATCATCATCATCAACAGTTTCCAGCCTGCGGCCGGATCAGTTTAGTAAAATGCTTCAATCTTCCTTGATCCATCCACCATTATTTCACCTTTAATTTCTTTCATTCTTTTCTTCTCACTTGAACATTTTTTGTTAGATGTTCCTCCCAACTCTCTCTGAGCCTCCCTCGAGGTCTTTTTTCACATAAATCATTTCCAACATTTTCTTTGGCATCCTCTCTTTTTTCCATCCTCATTACATGCCCATATCACCTCAATATTGCTTCCTCTTCTATCTCATGTACTTCCATTCTTTACTGATTAACTTCATGCCTTATTCTATTTCTCCTTGTGACAACTTACATGCTCCTCACAAACTTCATTCTAATGGCCTCCAATTCCTTGTCTCTCTTAAATTCAATGTCCATGTTTTCTGCTGCTTTTGTGACAATGGGTACAAATTACGCCCTGTACACTACTTCCTTACACTTCAAGGGGACTTCTCTTCTCCATAGCAGCTCTCTTACACACCTATAGAACAACTCTCCCTGCTGTCCTCTTCTCATTAAATCCTCTTTACTTCCTCCTTTCTCCTCAATCACACTTCCAAGATGTTTTATGTTCAGCACATTTCTCAGCTCTCCTCCATCCAACCTTACAGCTTTACTAGGCCTTACCCTCTTCCTTGTTATTACCATCACTTCACACTTTATAGCTTTACTAGCCCTTACCCTCTTCCTTGTTATTACCATCACTTCACACTTTATAGCTTTACTAGCCCTTACCCTCTTCCTTGTCATTACCATCACTTCACACTTTATAGCTTTACTAGCCCTTACCCTCTTCCTTGTCATTACCATCACTTCACACTTTATAGCTTTACTAGCCCTTACCCTCTTCCTTGTCATTACCATCACTTCACACTTTATAGCTTTACTAGCCCTTACCCTCTTCCTTGTCATTACCATCACTTCACACTTTATAGCTTTACTAGCCCTTACCCTCTTCCTTGTCATTACCATCACTTCACACTTTATAGCTTTACTAGCCCTTACCCTCTTCCTTGTCATTACCATCACTTCACACTTTATAGCTTTACTAGCCCTTACCCTCTTCCTTGTCATTACCATCACTTCACACTTTATAGCTTTACTAGCCCTTACCCTCTTCCTTGTCATTACCATCACTTCACACTTTATAGCTTTACTAGCCCTTACCCTCTTCCTTGTCATTACCATCACTTCACACTTTATAGCTTTACTAGCCCTTACCCTCTTCCTTGTCATTACCATCACTTCACACTTTATAGCTTTACTAGCCCTTACCCTCTTCCTTGTCATTACCATCACTTCACACTTTATAGCTTTACTAGCCCTTACCCTCTTCCTTGTCATTACCATCACTTCACACTTTATAGCTTTACTAGCCCTTACCCTCTTCCTTGTCATTACCATCACTTCACACTTTATAGCTTTACTAGCCCTTACCCTCTTCCTTGTCATTACCATCACTTCACACTTTATAGCTTTACTAGCCCTTACCCTCTTCCTTGTCATTACCATCACTTCACACTTTATAGCTTTACTAGCCCTTACCCTCTTCCTTGTCATTACCATCACTTCACACTTTATAGCTTTACTAGCTCTTACCCTCTTCCTTGTCATTACCATCACTTCACACTTTATAGCTTTACTAGCCCTTACCCTCTTCCTTGTCATTACCATCACTTCACACTTTATAGCTTTACTAGCCCTTACCCTCTTCCTTATCACTACCATCACTTCACACTTTGCCATGATACATTTCATTCCACTCCCCTTGACTTTCTCATTCCATTCTTATAGTTGTTCCTGCACTTTCTCTTCCTTCTCCCTCCATACCATCAAGTTATCAGCAAACATAATGGCTTTCATTCTCTCTTCCCCGAGTTTTCCTGCCACTTGGTTTATGACCATTTACATTACTTTTACAAATAGTAAAGGTGAAAGGGCACTTCCCTGCTTCACTCAGTTTTTTATTTAGAACTACTCTGTCCTTCCATTCTCCATCTTAACACAACTCCATTTATCCTCATACATACTTTTCATTCTCATTAGAACTCCTCTTTCCACTTCGGCCTTCTTCATCGCTTTCCAAACATTACTTCTATCCACCCTAGCATATGCCTTCTCCACATCCATAAATACAAACCAAGTATTTCCCATATTCGTACCTTCTTTATTTCAGCTGTCGTATGGCAATGATTAAGTCTATTGTAGACCTTTGTTCCCTAAATATGTGCTGTTCCTGTTCCTCTCTACACCTTCCTTTCATTCTTATTCTCTTTTCCAATAAATATTTGTATAGTGGCACATCAGCATTTTCCCCTTATAATTTATACACTTCTTCATGTCTCCTTTCTTGAATATATGTACTCTTTTACTCTTACTTTTACTCTTATACTCTTTTTTCCAGTCTTCCTGTAACTTGTCCTCCTTCCAAAACACTCCCAGCAAAATTTTACTAATACTAGGATATATATCAATAATGTAAGTGTAACTGCATGGCCTAAATTGAAAGGCGAGTTTGTGTAATGTTGTATGTTATGAGTTCGAATGACAAACGAGTGTTGCTGGTTGTTTGATTCTTCTATAAACAAATAAACTAGAAGATCTGACCACAAAAGGGTTGTCAGCATTCCTAAGTGAGACACTAGGCCAGGGGTGGCAGGCAGGATAAATGATACGGGAGCCAACCATCATGGCTGACTAAGTAACACCGAAGTCTAGGGGTCACTCTGCCCGATTCAGGACTACGCGGACTAGGACGCCGGTTCATCAGTACTTATCTTGAAGGCTGCCACTCTAACCCAGGGTACCGGGGTTGGGAACCGTGTAGAGATCACCTAGTAGTCAGACAGGCCACGGGGAATTCATAGGAACAACTAGTTTTTTCAAAAGCTTCTCAGTATTCACTAAGTTCTTTCATTCTAATATATCTACCAACATCACATTTGTAATAGACATAGTTGTACTATTAAACCTATTTAAAACCCGAGCTTAACATCAATCACGAACCCACACAAATATACCCCATCTCCTCCCCCTTATCCTTGGCAATAGCACACCCCGACAGATTATAAAGCCCACATTATTGATAACAGAAGGGGGTGGTGGTGACATAAGTCTTATTGAATTTATAAAATAATTTTTGTTGGCAAAATGAGGTAATATTTTGTGTTGACCTTAATATTCTCAGTATTAGTAGATTTGACTGTATCTCACCTAATAACCTATATTTTCAATTCATCTGTCGATTTTAAACATATGTCATGACAATATACTCATCAACTTTTTATAATATTAATTGTGTATAACCCAAACAGGTAGTAAGACGCGGTGCTAATAATAATAATATAATATAATATTAATTATTTCTTATTTCAGTTGCTTACAAATCCTAAGGCACGATCATCCAAATGGATCAGCTCGTCTGTACCAGAAAGTGAATGGGAAAGTCCACTAGCTAAATATTCCTCGGCAGAGTACCACACTAATAATTTACTTAACTCAGTGCTTTTTGAAGAATCAACCAAATATATTCCAAATAGTGCTGTTGTTATTGAAATAGCACCCCATGGACTGCTTCAAACAATTATAAAAAAATCATTTGGTCCCGATTGCATTCACATTTCGTTGGCTCTACGAGGACATCCAAACGGTGAAGAGTTTCTACTTGCTGCTGTCGGGAAGTGAGTTATAATGGTTAAAGTAATAGATGTACGCAGGGTAAGGAAGATAGCTATATTTCTTGTGGAAAGACACTTTAATTTTGGTTCTGACCAGGAACAAAACTTTTAAAGGGTGATGAAGGTAGCAGCAAACTTTACCTATCTTTCTTTACCTGAGCTTGATAACAAGTTGTTAACTACATATAGCATGTTTTTAACTGTTGTTTGAATAAGAGAATGAGCTTAAATCTTTAATGAAATAGAGGAATTGTATTAGATGCGTATCTCTGTAAGTATACTATAGTAAATTCAATTAAAAAACAGTCTTCATCATAATCAAAGTCTTTCATACAGATAAAAAATATGCTTTAATTTTAATGCATTTAGAACTGCATATGGAATGAGATAATTTCATATCTTATCTTTACAAATAATTTATTTTAAAAATCAAGATATTTACTCTCTGTTTCGCTAGTCACTTCTTGTAATGTATGAGTATAGTTAGTGCACATAGCATTAAAACAGGTATCATCTCATTCACTGTCTTAATTAAGAAAAAAAGTTAAATTCATATAAAATAAATCGTACATGTTTTATCAAAATAATGATATAACATGAAAGCATATTTTTTAAACATGAGTTTTAGTTAACTAGCCTAAAGTAAGTCTTTATTAGAAAAATATACTTATTTTTTGTAAATCACAATAAACACTTTTCATATAAAATTTTTAAACAAAATTCTTTAAACTAAAAAAAATGTTATTATGTAACTACCCTAAAATTACTAACATTTATTTTAAAAATTAAAAATAGATTCTTATTTATTATAAAAAAAAATTACACATTTTGAACTAACTATTAAAGGTATTTTTGAAAAAATTCAAATTTTTGTGAATTTAACAAACTAAACCACCCATAAATACATTTATTCTAAAAAAATAAACCTACATTATTATTGCTTATGTAAAATAGTCCTTGATACCATTTTGAACCATATTGTTAGAGATAATTTTAAAATGTTTCAAACTAAACAAAATCATAAGTAAACTACCCTTACACAATTTTTTCAGCAAAGCACAAGTATGGATCTTAATTTATCATGTTTAACACTCCCTAGATATACATTTTATACACATTGTTTCAACAATTTTTGAGAATTTTTAAATTTTCTGAAACTACTGATAGGAAACTAACCTTAAATGAGCTTTCCACTAAAAATCAAGTAGATCTAAACAATGTTATTTTTAAGGTAAAATACGCCCTAGGTATCAATTTTAAATCTGAATTTCCAAAAATATACCAATCATTTATTTAAGGTATAGGGTAAAAATAATCAAAATGACCAGGGTAAAGCATTATTATTATTATTAGATTGTTATTGTTATTATTATTAGGGGGTCTGTCTTATGGCAGGTTCATTTATTTTGTCAGTGAACTTAGACTTCCTCCTTCAGCTCCAAGAATTTCATTTTTTCCTTAAGTTATCCAATATTTGAATCCACTCCTTCTTTCTAAGCTCCTCTTTCCCTCAACCTTTCCTTCTCTGACATCATGCAGAAGTCAGTTCCTTCTCAAGATGTGTCTAATCCAGTTTGCTTTGTGCGAAGAATCACACCCAAAATGGATCTCTTCTCACCCACTCATCTTAGGACTTATCCATTTGTCTTCTTGTCTCTCCACCTAATCTTCTCAAGTCTTCTCCAGCACCACATTTCAAAGCTTTCCAAGTATTTATTTTCTATCTTTTTAAGACTTCTAGTTTCTGCTCCAAATGTAGCATTTCATCTGTTTCTTCTACAGTTCCGACCTCTTCTTGTTGAAAGCTTACTTAGCCATGGCAATCTTTGATCTAATTTCCTTGGTGCAATAGGTATCCTTTGACAGCAAACTTCCCAGGTACTTGAATTGCTCTGTTTTCCAGCTCCTGGTTACCATTTTTGATTTTCAACAGCTTTTCATTTTTTGAAATCGTCATCAGTTTTGACTACTCAATATGGATCTCCATGCCATATCTTCTCCCTTTTTCCACCAGCCGGTTCATAATTTCTTGCAACTCTTCTTTATTTCTGGCCAGCATTGATAAATCATCTGCATATTTAATTGTGTTGATGACACAGCCTCCTATCCTGACATTGCCCTTTAGGGCTTTCCTGACAAGCCACTCGCCATACAAGTTGAACAGACTGGGTAACAAAGATCATCCATATCTCACTCCTCTATCTATATCTATGCTGTTGGTCTCTCCATCATTCAGCCTTACCTTCACTCACTGCCCCAGGTACATGTTTCCCACCAGCCTGTTAAAGACTTGCCATTGTTTTGGATCAATATCTGTAATAGAGTCTTAAATCTAATACCCGAACAAAAATAGTTTCTGGACAAATAATGCTTGATAAGCACAGTGCACCATTCCAAAAGATATGCAGCAAATTTATTTTCCATGATAACAATAATAAAATAATACTTTAATCTTATTGCAAGTATGATATCAATTTCAGAAGTAGGTAGAAAACTACCAGTAGACCTATGAACTAACAAAGATCAACCAGTAACTTCTGCTAATGGAACATTTAACAGCGAAGACGTTGTACCACATATCCGTGAAGAAGCTGATGGTATATTTTCCTTACAAGCTTACAAGTGAAAAACTAGGTTTAGCCTGGTCAAAAGGTTTCATTTCTTACAGTTGATTCTGATGTGGTGATTATTATAGCAACAACCTTATTGAAGTTAATGTCACTGGGTTTGCGGTTAGGTTTCATGACCATTTATAACTTTATAAAAGTATATACTACTAAGCAATACATATATATTCTAATGCAAAGCAATTAATTGTCTAAAACATGTTTCATCTTAGCGTAGAATAAACAATAAATATTTAATATGAATCAAGAAAACTTATGCTAAAATACTCTTTCAATTGTTTGTTTTTGTGTTTATTTTTGCATTTCTTTTTAACTTAAACAATTATTAGCTTATTTAACTTGGATGAAAAAAACTCTATGTTTAATTATGCTTGAAGTTAGCATTTCAATATAATAGATCTCTAACCTTTCTGTTTGAAATTTGTTTAGGAAATAACTTTAATTAAGATTACCAAGCACCATAATAAACGTTATGTTCCTTTTCCACATAAAAGATTCAAATCATTTTCATCAATGTAAGAAGATTTGACCACTCGAAAAGTAATATCTTCAATTTATGTTTGGTATTTTATTAATAGTTTAAACCTTTGTAAAAGGAACACAAAGCTCTTCTAATAAATGTATTGTTAATGCTATTAGTCCAGTGTAATAAGCTCTAAAATTGGGACATTGGGACATAAAATAAAAAGCTGAGACCAGTTGGGTTTGGTTTAGAAAGGTCTACTGAACAACAAGAAGAAATGGGTACTTTTATGCCATTTTGAAAAATAAGTCGGTCATATTGGAATTATGTAAGGGTTGACAAAAACACCTGTTTCAAGCATACTGGTATACAGAGAAGGATCCCCTTTTTTTATGTTCACAGAAAAGCGTGCTATCATATAAACAAAAGAATATCTACTTTATTTCAACTGTTCGCGTAGGTTTACAAGTTTAAAATTTACTTTTAGTACTTTTTGTATTTTCAATAAAATATTTGCTTTTGATTTCACAGAAAATTATTTTAAATAAAAGTTGTAAAGCACAAAACCATCTATCGAATCCATATATAGTTTTACCTATATATTTTAAGCCTGCTGGTCAGCATTATGTTTAAACGTGTGCTACACTTGCGCTCGGCCACAGCTCAGCGCCCCATACACTTTTTTCTCTACCGTTATTTTTTTAAAACATTGTTTTGCTATTATCTACGGTATCTATATTACAATAAGGAAAGGGCTAAATTATTATAACTAATAATTTTTTTAGTAAATATAATTCCAAGCAAAATTTAATTAATAACTAAGATTAATTGGAACAATTATACAGGAAACATTATTCTCAATTAAATGAACACTGCCAAGGTTATTTAATTAAATTGCCAACTAACTTTGTATTAAGACTAAAGTCATCAGTGCTTTGAGTTGAACAGATGGTATACTAAAAGAGGTGAACTATTTAACGGACTATATCGATAATATGATTGGCAGTGCTTGCGCATGCACCTTTAAAGTTTTCCTGTTTGAACCTGAACCATGGCTTCGCGGTGAATCAACACTGTTCACCACCTGTAACTGCCAGTGCGATCAGTGGAAAGCTGCGGTAAACATTGATTTTGTTGCATGATGATTTAATTGTATGCATACATATGTCGGATTGTATGGTGCTATTTTCCGTGTGCTTCAGTTTTAATAGCACTAGCACTTATGGAGTACATATTAAAGCTGTGTAAAAATAAACTGGGTCCTACATTACAGCTTGGAAAAACAGGGGTTGGAAACCATCATAGTAGTGTTATTAAGAAGGATGGCCTTGTTAACAACTTTCAGGGTAAATAAACTCTTTTTGTACTTGTGTAGTGTTGTAAGAGATATACTCAACACCCAGATCCACCTAAAGAACCAAACTTGCCAAAGCAACGATCTGTGTTCAACTTTAAACCCCCTTTTTTTTCTGTGAACTAGCGTGCAAACATTTCTCTTCAAAAGGTCGAAATTCGTACAAAGAGTTGTGGAGTTTTGTTGAAACATTACAGTTAATCTCAACCTTTGAGTAATTTTCTCAACAACGAGGTTACTGTGAATGGGTTAGGGATGTTTAGCGACTATTATCAGGTGTGATAGACTTGGTTGCAGTGTATGTTCGCTACCATCACTACTGCTACACGAGATACCAGGTTCCTAGATCATCATGGGGTGGGTCGAGGACATCAGAGGAGGTCTAAACAGCATTTGAAGAGCTATGCAGCTACATTGAGAATAACGATGAGTGTCAGTTCATGGTAAGGGAATTATTACTCAGACTGTTTAGTATAAATCCTTTCGCTGGCCCTAAAACAGAAAAGTGACTCAAAGACAACTTTGGTTTCGCAGGAAAAATCCTCTTCGATGGATGGTGTACAGACAGAAAAGACGACGTTGTAGAGGAGAATAAAGAATTGTTCAAGCAGCTGCATCAATTGTTCTTGGAGACATTAGAGCTAGAGCTTACGATTGCAGCATGTATCCATCTACTGATGACATTAACTTCAGCAATGCCTGTATCCCAGACTCTCTATTCTTGCTTCTTGACAGCAAAAAACTGACATAGGACTTGAAGAAAATCAATCGCAATTCAACATTCAATCATGCCTGCCCTTCGGCCTCGGTCATTCTTGTCTCCCCCCTTGTTTCCTTTGGACGTTGGATTAAATGTACACCTTCACAGGCGTTATGGGTACAAAATGTTGATAGATATTCTCCACAATCTTGGGGTTTGTGCTAGTTATAAAGAAGCAATAAAGTACGAGGCATCCGTGACACTAAATTCTCAGGCAACATTTGATCCAGGTTTTTATTTACAATTTGTGTTCTACAACGCGGATCACAATGTGAATACAATTGATGGACAACACACTTTTCATGCTATGGATTGCGTAACCCCCGTCACTGAGATTACAATAGCTGATAAAATCCCAAGAACACCCATTGCTTTTTCTGCAACCCATACTGGGTCTTTTGGTTTGAGGCTGGTTACTTACTACAAGCGAACATTAGTATCTGGATACTTGGAAGTAACTGTAGAAGATATCACCTTACTAGAGCTGAAACCAAATAATGCACTTCTCTCTCACAGTGCCTTGACACACTATGGACTTCAAGCACAATACTTAATGTTAAAACAACAGGCTGGAATGGATTTATGGAACGAGCTTGTAGCAAAGTGAATTTTTATTATGTGTTTGCAGTTAATCCACTACCATGTGTTAACCTTTACCCTAGTAATCTGTCCACTATATACACCTACCTCTTGTATGCTGCTGAAGAAAGCACTCGTCATGGTAAGTCACATGTCATGGTAACTTTTGATCAACTTTTATTTTTCAAAGCAGCAAAAATAATCCTAGCTGCCTCATCTAAAAGCATTCTCTCCAAAGTGGTAGTATGTCTTGGGGGGTTCTATCCTCTATTATATTTTATGGGTAGTATTGGCTACATATTGGTAGAAAGTGGGCCTCAGAACCTTTGGGAAGCAATCTACGCAAAAAATAGTGTTATACTATTCTGAATGGCCAAGCATATTCAAGAGGTGTTAGAGCACATTTATTGACATATCAAGCCCTTGCAGCACTTGTTTTTGACTCTTGTGAGCTTGATGATGAATTGATAGAAAAAGCACAGTTTTGTTACCAACAAATATTCGATAATTATTTAAATGTCTTAGATGGAGAACTTTTTGAAGTTCTTAAAAGATTGACTAATCCATTTCTTGAGCAGTTGAATAAATCCAATGCTAATGGGTGAACAGGAAAACTATGGGTGCATTATATGCAAATGGTTCAAGTCATCATGCTTTTCATACAAGCTGAGAGGTCTGGTTATGGGGGCTTCACCTAGACAGCGTTCAGAAAAAGCTTCCTTTCTTACAAGCATCCAGACACTTGAATTATGCACATTCGGCCCATATATACTTACATATGATGCTTCAACTCCAAGACACACTACCATCCGATGAGTATAAGAAGTTTTTTGGTGGCTACTTCATGATAAGATGCTCAAACAAGTTCTGGTCAGGTATCTGGACTGACATGTCCATAGAACAAATTCTCATGCACACACTGAAGTTATTTGGAGGGTTGACAAATGGTAAGGGCCTTACTCCTCCAACAATTGGTCGAAGGGTCTATACTATGCCTTATACTTCTCGGATAACACACTATTGAAACATTTTGTGGTGTTGAGTGCAACTTCAGACCTAAGAGATTCACATTGAATTTGTGACCAACATGACATTCAAATCTTGGTCGAGTGGCCTTGGCTTCACAACCCATTTCAGTGAGCATAGCTTCTTATAACATCAATCTCTTCTGGAGTGGTGGCAAATGACTACATCAATTGCGACGAAGCAAAAGAAATAAGCAAATTATCGATAAAAAACTATTGGGCAAACGTTTAGTGCAGTAACACTTCACAGGCAGGACTCTGTGAATGCATTGGCTCACATGACTAAATCAATCAGAGTAGATGATAATGAGATTGCAGTAAATCCCAGTCAACTGTTCCACAGGATTGTTTGTGTAGAGCAAGTGATGAAGAGCTAGCATAATGCCTACGTTACGAGTTATCACCTCGGCCACCATCACTTTTTGATGATATATCAATCAGAAAGGGTAACAAAGCTTCTCTAGTCCCATTGCTTCAACAATATGCACCTCCTGATGACAAAGCCACTGATGGTGCTTACTTTACTGTGGATGGAGGCTATCTTTTACACAACGTGGTTTGGACTTATCACAGCACTTACAGACATGTTCCAGCAATATGTTGACATTGTGATGAGGACATATAGCCAATGTCATGTTGTTTTTACGGGTATATGTTTATAGCACCAAGAACTCAGAACATTCAAGAAGAAATGGTTCATATGTTTCAGCCAACACGATACTTGAAAATGATATTATAATACCAACTTCTTAAAAGGACTTTCTTTCTTGTTAATCTTACCAACAAAACCAGATTCACAACTCTACTGGTGGTACATCTTAAAGCCGCAGGCTGTCACATTACCCATGCTACATCTGACGCAGACACCCTCGTTGTGTGCACGGCTCTACAGAACGCTCATCCCTAAATCTCTATACTAGTTGGACAAGATACCGATCTTCTCATATTATTGATTTCTCTGGCTACATTTAGTCTATTCGTGCTGATTCTTGGAACATGAAAGAATCCAGATTGTATTTATAGCATCAAGAAACTGCAAGAAGGCTTAGGTGAAGTGGCACATTTTCTTCTCCTGTTACATGCATTCCCAGGATGCAATACAACTTACGCTATTTATAGCAAGGGAAAGAAAGCAGTTTGAAGAAGCTCCAAGATGACATAGTACTTCATCAAACCATCAGTATCTTTAATACCAATGATTCTCCTCAAGATGTCATTTCAGCATCTGATGCACATTCCCCCCTTAAAATATATGAAGTGAATAGAGAAACTGAACTTAACACTGCAAGACACCCCATATATCTAAGAACAATTGCCAAGCAATGACTCACTGCAAATTTTAAGCTCTCCTCCCTTCCACCAACCAAAGCAGCAGCCCGCCAGCTATCTCTCAGAGTGCATGACAAAATTCAACTGTGGGAAGGTGTGGCATTACCAGCTACAAACTGGGGCGGAAAAGTAGTGTTTGTGCACATGCACGCGCGCACGTGTGAGTGTATCATGTCACTGTCCAAACCACAGTCCTAAACATAATTAACTTTGGCCGAAAACGTAGCGGTGATAAAGAAAGTGGATAGAGGACTTAAAAAGGAATCAGAAATTCCAAAGGTATTCGAATTTCCCCCTAATACACTTTCAACACTTTTGAAAAACAAACAAAAAATTTTGATTAATAAAAATGAGAGTTGACAAGATAGGAAATGATTAAGAGTACCGGAAAACACATATGTGGACAAATATGTACTGAAGTGGTTCAAACAAGTGCAGGACAAGAAAGTATCAGTGAGCGGACCTCTTCTTGGAGCAAAGGCTAAACATTTCACATCTGAATTAGGAAAAACAGACTTCAAAGTGAGTGCAGGGTGAGTACAGAATTTCCTTCAAAGCTGTATGTGGTGAAAGGGGTACTGTTAATGTGCGTTCAGCCGATAATTGGAAGAAAGACTTGAAAGTAATGATCCAAGACATAGAACCGAAAAACATTTTTAACATCGATAAGACGGGAACAAAATAAGATAATCCTTTTATTCATTGACAATTGCACTGCTCATAACATAGTTCCCCTTTTGGAAAATGTAAAGGTTATTTTTTTTTACCGCCAAATATGACATCGGTTATTAAACCTATGAACCAAGAAATAATTAAGAAACTAAAACATCTCTATAGATGATTGTTGGTTGAAAAAATTCTTGCCGGAGATTTGTCTACTCAGAAAATTTCGTTTGATGTTCTTCAAGCTTCAAGCAAGTGTGGGACCAAGTGAGAGTTGAGACCATTAGGAAGTGCTTTAAAAAAGCTGGCTTTATTAAGAAAGAAAACGATAGAGAAACTGTGACTGAAGCTGCACCAGCTATTGACAACTGGGAGGAAGTTACTCCTGATCCTGCTATCTCCTATGTGGATGAAGATGTGGAAGTGTGTCGTGAAGTTACTGATGCGGACATTGTCTCCAAAGTTATCATTAATAACATCCAGGCTGAGGATGGAGCATCTGGTGATGAAGAGGACAATTCTTCAGTAGTTCGGAAAAGGACTATCCCAAGTGTGGAAGAAGCCATGGATCATATCCAAGAATTCAAGTGTTTTTTTGAAAGACACAACAATGTAAGCGATTCAATTTTCCAGTCAATAAATCCATTAGAATTATACACTATGACTGAGGGACTTAAATCAGGAAAACAGATTAAAATCTCTGACTTTTTAAATTGTGAACAGATTATGTCCAAATAAGTTAAATAAAGTTTTTAAGCTTAGTTGCAAACTTAACCATGTTTCTTTTCAATTCCTTTTAAGCGACTTATTTAATTCAAAATTTTGGTTAGGTTGAATTTTTTCCTGGTCCTTTCAAGTTCGAATGATCCATGTTCCACTGTACTGGTAAAATTACTCAATATTTTATGTTGAGTGATTTATATGAATATTTTAAAATCTGTTCTATAAGAGTATTCTAACTAGTAGGATAAACGCCTTGAATCTAAATTTACAATGAAAATTTTCCAAAATGATTGTATGTACGAAAATGAATTTTAGAACTTTTTTTTTTAGGAAATTTTGTAATCTATGTATTTGAATAGAGACTTTTATTCATAGGACCAATAGATAAGGAGGTATTTATTGACTTAAAACTCATTTCTCACACTTATAGTGGGCTGTACATTTTTTTCCCCTACAGTGAATTGTAGGAAACTTTTGGTATATTATTTATAACTATTAAATGAAAATACATACCAAAATTCACCTAGCTCAAACTTAATCTTTAATTTCAATGATTTTTTGACTATAGTGAATGAACTGTAATAGGTGATGACCCAGTAGTCTGGTACGGCCAGGTTGTTTACCTCGTTTTGCATAAAGTTGGCCACCTATGTCTCCTTCTAGAAGTGATATCATCTCACTTTGCTAAGTGAGCATGTCCGATGATGTCATCTTCATTATGCTCCAAGGTTGTGCCTAGGCGGTCTATCTTGATGAAAATTGGTTTAATTTTCCCATTTTTCCGACCGTTTGTTGTCTTTTCGTTCTACTACCTTTTTGTGCACGGCCTTTTCATTCGAAAGTCCAAAGAGATTTAAAATTAATCTATAATTAAACTGTTTATGTCGCTACTCAAACCAAGGCACCTGGTTCTTTTAAATCACTCAAATAAAACAGTGCAATTAAATCTTTCACCATAATATATATTAATAAAGTAAAACATGAACCCACATTGTACTCTCACACTTATATACACAACACTATTCCTGGTCTGAAGACCAAACTTAGAAACGCGACTGACCGCCCTGAGGAATAAACCAATGAAGCTTTACACCCGTGAAGTCAAACAGGTACAGAACCATCTGGGGGTGGGTGCCATGTACTTGAGATATTACAGTGTGACGTGCACGACAAATAGCTTGAAAATGTCAATTTTCCTTGGAAAAGGGTATATAATTAGCTAAGTTTGAATTTTTCTCTGAAAACAGTTTAAAGTTAAATGGTAGCATGAAAAGTCCCATTCCTCCGTGTAAAATGGTATATAGTTGTTTAAATTTGAATTTTCCTCAAAAAATGCTGTAGGTTCGCCAATGTTCATATTTACTTTGGAAATGGTCTTGAGTTAGAGAGTAGTACGATCAAGTCGAATTTTCCTTGGAAAATGATAAATAATTGTCTAAGTTAAAATTTTCCTTGGAAATAGCTTAAGCATCAGGTGATAGAAATATTTAGTCAAATGGTCCTTGAAAATTTTTATATAATTGACTTAGTCCAAATTTTCCTGTGAAAAAATTTTATAATTTTCTTCAAGAATCATATAGGGTAGCACAGATGTTTAAATTGTGCTCAGTGAATGGTATATAGTTGGGTAAGTTCAAATTTTTGTCAGTAAATACTCCAGGATCTGTTAAGTTCCACTCTACCTTGAAAAATAATCTAGAGTAGGCTGATAGAAAGATAACATTATATTGACCTTAGAAAATTGGTATCGGTGTTGTTATAATTATTATACACTATCTGCATTTTTTTAAGGATTTATTCAGCTGGATTGCTGCCTAAAGTGTCAAACCTGTACCCTCCGGTTCAGTATCCAGTATCTCGAGGTACAGCCTCGCTCTCATCCCTCGTGACATGGGACCACCACGATAATTGGAAAACTGCATTGGACGTTGACACCAGGAAATTGGTACGCTACCGGATAACACAGTTTATAAACTACGAAATAAATATGCCATCTATGATCATTTCTCATTTGGTATATTAGAATGATCCTTCACATCGACACAGTGTTTACTTTTAGATTTCTCTTTTCTTTCACTATAGAGAAGTACTGTTCCCAATTGACTCAATTACTCTTCCTATGACAAATAGCAATGTGAAGTTCTGGTTGACTTTCAGTAAGTTTAAATAAATAATTTTTGTGATTTCTAAATAATCTGTGAAATAAAGAAAATGAATGTGGGTCTATACCTTGACCTGCCAATGGTTTTATTGTGTAAACACATTCTATATGGGTGGGAATCCCAGTAGAGTATGTGTCAGGGGCAATTGGCCAGTTTCCTGACACACTAGAGGCCTCCACATACAGAGGTGAAGATACTTGGGAGTCGCTTGACACCTCTGACACTTTGTTTTTAATTGGTCTCCGTACCCTGGGAAAACTACTACTAATTTCAGATGCAATGTGTTGGTTATTTGTTGCCCATAACTGGGCAATCTTTTTCTGTCTCGTATATTATTTATTAAGAAAAATGACCCCAAAGATAATGTTAGATTTGGTCAAGTCATTGAGAGAATGCTAGGTCTTGTGTGGGTGATAAATTAAATAAATAGAATAAATGCATATTTATATTAATTTAATGCTCAAATGGGCACACAAGGGTATCAATTGCCCCAACTTTATACTTGTAGAATAGTCTGTTAACTCTGACAAGTATCTGAAATGCTTGTTACTCTTTTTATTAGTTTTTTTTTACATTGAATGCCTGCAGAGAGTTTAAATTATATCAATTCAATCAATCATCTCTAAATAGATGATTCATGTTCTTATCCAGCAATCACCAGCCCTTATAGACCATGTACAATATCAATGATTTGCCTCCACTTTCCCCTATTGATGCTACAGTATGATTTTTCATAAGGAGCTTGATACAGTAGACTATTGGCTATCCAACTTCTGTCCTATCTGACCCGCCATCATGCTGAGCACAATTTCCCCACCATGCAATGATTCATGTTGCGACAAGAAATGAACCTGTGCCTAGCAAGTTCACCAGAAGTTTCTCTGTCCGGTTCAGTCATTCGTGGATTGTTAATTCATGTTATAAAGCGTGTATACAGGCCAATGTATTGTTGGTGGCTTTTATTTTTAAGTGAATTACGAGTATGTGTGGCAAACTAAAGAAAGTTGTAGTAACTTTGGAAGAAAAAACTGCAAGCAATAAAACAATAGGATTCTGGTAAACCGGCAAAAAAAAAAATTGCATTCAAGCAAGGAGTTGGAAAAACTACTGTGGGTGATTTGCGAAGAAATCGCGCGGAGATTGAAAAATGATGTTCTAAGCAAGCAAGTGGCAGTGGCGTGAAAGTTTGAAAATTATGTTAAAAGGCAAACACGTGGAAGTTGAAGAGGTATGAAAAGGTAAGGGGGAAAGGAATGCCGGTTTCACGCCCTTTGCTCCAAGAAAAGCAATTCAGTTTAAAAAGCAAATTGAAGGAGACTATGGTGAATTTACTGCTAGTAATGGGTGGCTCAATCACTGGAAGAAACGTTTTTGTGTTCGACAGATAATGATTAGTGGTGAAGCTTTGTCTGCAAACAGTGACACTATCCCTGACTTTAAAATAGCACCTTTTGGACTTGCTTGATAAGGAAGGCATTTGCGGAGAACAATTGTACAACTGTGATGAGACGGGGTTGAAATACTGGATGTTGCTATCTAAAACAGCTGCGTCTAAACAGTCAAGGCCACACCAGGGTTCAAGAAGAGTAAGGACTGCTTTTCAGGTTTAGCTTGTAGTAACGCAACCGGAAACCATAAGTTGAGACTGACGTTGATTGGAAAATATTGCAAGCCTAGCTCTTTTAAGAATCTTAAATGATTTAAATTCTTTGCCCCTGTACTATACCCACAAAAAAAAAAAAAAAAA
>CABEEJ010003544.1:13683-37815 GCA_901482245.1 Timema douglasi | reverse complement strand
AAAAAAAAAAAAAAAAAAAGGAAAAAAAGGGCGTGGATGAATGGATACTTTTTCAAAAAATGGTTTGAGCAGGAATTTGTGTGAAAAATTAAGAAAAATTTAGCTGAGAACAATTTACCAAGGAAAGCAATCTTAGTTTTGGATAACACTCCTTCACATCCACCAAATTACCAATTAAACGCTGGAGAGATAAAAGCTTTGTTTTTGCCTGCAAATGTTACATCTGTATATCATTAATGGATCAGGGAGTGCTGGAATCTTTGAAAAAGAAATATCGACATAGGCTACTAAGCAATATTATAGTGGCCATTGATAAAAATTATAGAAGTTGCGGTCACATTAAAGTCAGTTGACATACTTGATGTTATCAGATAAGTGTCCGAGATATGGGATGAAATTCCATCTGTAACACTTGTGTGATCATGGAAAATGTTACTGGATCACAAAGCCAGTGAGAACTGGGAAGAGGTAGAAGAGAAATGCAACGTGGAAAATGCAACTGATAACACTGAGATTATTTTGCTGTTGGAAAACTTCCTGGATTTAAGGAAGTTTCGTTGTAAGACATTACAGAATGGATGGGAAGTAAGAAAATCAAAGAAACTACAGAAAAAGATATTGTAGCGATGGTGTTAAATGAACAGCTTATTGAAGAGGAACAATAAGACGATGAACCCTCCGATCATTTAACTCAGCGGTTCCAAAACTGTGGTTCACAAACTCCCTGGGGTAACAGGGTGGCGGTCATTAACCTTGCAGGGGCAGATATGCCTATGGTTCCGCCGTATCCGACTTTTTTGCTATCCAACCTGGCCGACCGACACATTAGGTTAGATAGCCGAGCTTCTACTGTATTTGAAAACTGGAATCTCTGGTTGCCGCAATGGTGTAGCTTAAAACATTTTAATGGTTTTTATAGTCACAGTACAAATAATTAATAGTGTCAATTGAAATTATACATAAATCCAAAGGAAGTATTATTTGAAGAGTTTGATATTTTTTTAATAAATGGAATAAAATATATTTATATAATTCTAGACTTGAGTGACTTTCAAACATTGTTTTTTGTTTAAAGTGGGCTTCTTATAACTTATAAAAATCAGAATATGTATGCATCTACTGGCTATTTATAACGAACCCATTGTTGAGCCATGAAATATCTCCTAAAATCCTCAATCAACGTGATTTTTTTTTATCGAATTGATTTTCTTGACAACTGTTCCATTGTTTAGTCTAGCGTTGTCCAACTATTATATTTTCATCCTTTGTTTTTGGTTTTCATACGAGTTTATTGACGTATGAGCCCTGTATTTGATTCCTTGCAGGGCTCCTTGGAATCATCACCTCATATAGAGAATCTTTGTGTTTAGGAAAATGCTTTGTATTTATGATCTCTATGGGGTGATGTATTTACGATCCCTATGTTGTGACAACAATGAACATGAAAATGGTACACCTTTAAGTTTAACAACCTACTTATTTCTTTCACCCCATTATTGCTCCCAAAATCTGGGATATACTAGAAATAGAGAACGACTAGGTGTAATTAGTTTATGAAATTTACTGCTGTAAGAAGATACCTGAGGACTCCAGCATTGTTTTGGTTGTAACACGTTTCGCAAATTCGAGTGAGCCGCTGAAATGCTAAAGTGGAGGCTTCCAATGAAACCTAATGAAGTCCTGGAGCTTCATTGGTACGAAAATAGAATTTATTAATCCAAAATACCTTGGAAACTACACCAAAATGACCATTGTAGCTGATAATGCACATTTTTCACTTAGGCCCTTTCTGAAACTTTGCACAAATGCACAAAAATAATCAAACAATCTAAACGATGTCTTTGCTTCTTAAAATATTCTATAAGGTGCCTTAAACGTGGGGTTAAAGTCACATTGCTTTTGCTTTATCTGCACAACATTTTAACATAGCTGCCGGACTATGAAACGGTTTTACCTCGTGATGTTTTGGAAACAACTTTGTAACAATACAATCTTCGTATTGTACAATTACTACCCCACCCAACCTGATATTACACGTTCAGTCGCTTAAAGCATACTACCCGCTCCCAAAAAAAAAATACCTCGACGTATCCTACAATAGTAAACTTCACTATTGTAGCCCAATGTAGCCCCAACAATCATACATCAAATTAGCGTTTTTAAATATTCATTATCAACTGTCTACTTAATGAACTGTTCCTCACGTACCTTCTGATCTTCAAGCTAGCCTCACTACATTACTACCAAGTCAAAACCACCAATGTAGAAGCGTGGGGCGACAACGACTTGAGAAGTCCGTATTCGACGATCTACCCGGCCCGAGAATAATATCAACACTGGGCGATGTTTTATAAGAGTCCAGGTGCCAAATCAACAAGCCCTGTATTGCCCCCTGGCGGAGGGATAAGGAAACCCTCGCCGGACATCGGATGTTTCCTACGTCGGTCAAAGAGATGGACTATGAATTATTATAAACAACTGCATTGCGACGATAGACATCCAATCAGCGACCAGGAAGACTTGTGAAACTACACCATGATGACGTAATGATTTGTTACTGCGTGATTGACTAGTATGTGAAAACCCCCCCTCCTTTTTCTTGTTTTCTAGACTCAATATATAGGTGAATGTAAATTGTATTATATAGAGCATTATGAAATAACTTTTGGGATAGAGCAGACGATGTATCAAGGTCATGGAGGAGGGATCGGGGAAAACATTACGTTTGATATAAATTTATTTGTGTTTTTAGAACAGACTATTTATTGGGGTCATGGATGAGGGGCCAATGGAGTAAATTATTAGATGTTTGAGTCAACGCCATGGGGAAATCGCGTCTGACAATATATATTTTTATTTTATATAGCAAACTTTGTTTTGGGGTCATGTAGGTCAAACTTATTATATAAATAGTCAAATCTTTGGGTCAACGCAATGGAGATATTTCGTTCAGTATATATTAATTTAATATGTAGCACTGACCTTGTATTAGCGTCTTGTGAGATAGACCTGTTTTCTTTTAATTGTAAATAGTCGTAACACGAGCAGCGTAATGGAGAAGTTACGTTTCATATAACTGTTCGGGGTGTTAGAGAACATATATAGATAATATGGAAATATCAAGAATGTCTTTGTTAGTTATTACCTTATAGTTCTATAACCATTGGACGTAACATTTTTATATTAAAGTAAACTGTTATGTGGTGGCGCATCTTCTTGCGTTTGATTCTCCACTTCATGGATTACATCCATGAATTATCCTTGTGACTAATGTAAACTTTGAATTGAAGTAATTAGAAGGACACGAGATGTCACACAGTATTCTTGTGACGTCAATCCGATACACTTATTCATGGGTATCAATCGGCTTATTTATATTAATACCCATTTTTGTGTAACAATTTATGAAAGACCTTAAGTCCTGTTATTGTGAAGGTACAGTGTATGATGCAATGTTTTTTTTACAGTAGTAGCTATTGGAAGTTTTTGAATTAAGGCCACACTTTCCTTTGTTTGTTTTCTGCTTTGAGCTAATTAAAATATTCATGATTTAAAACACTGCTCTTTTTTCTGTTGTCATTTTTAAAATGTACGTTACATCCTTCCTATCCTGTAGTTTTAGGGGCCTTACCTATAGGATCGGCGGGGGGTGTAAAGTATAGTGTATAGTGTCAAGGAGTGTGAAAGTAAGGATGTAAGGCCATAATAATAATGTCTTGTTACTTTAATTTTAAATAAAGGTAATAGCGAACAATTCTTATTTTATATACAATTCATATATTATACATACATTTATTTAACCACCTCATTGTTAAACATTTTATAAATATATCATGAAATTACCTACTAAAAAAACTTGAAAATATAGTTGTTCATTTTCAATGACTGCAAAAAAGTTTTTTATTTAAATATATAAGACTTCCTGACACCATGTGGTGACAATAGCTTAGTAGCTATTTTACTAGGGGTGGAATATTATACCAAATTGTAATTTTCTCCAGATTATATTGGCCATCATGGCTTTTTGTTCGGTATTGGCGATTTGACGATTTGAAACTCGATAACTTGATACAGTTCAGTGTGAGAGTAAAAATACGACTCAACTTGTCTTTTTGAAAAATTATGTTATTTAGTTAAAATTTCATACTTTAAAACTGCACCTTTTATTTGCAGATAAGGAACATTATTTTATAAGTGTGATAGTATTTTCCACTGCACCGAGAAAATTAGGTCAAATATATTTTCTACTATTTTAAAACTTTAAATTCTATAACAAACACATTCATAGAAAATTATCTCACAGGTATTTTAGTATCTCAAACTAGATATGATGCACTAAATATATATTTTCGTAAATGTAATAAATGGCATTAAGATATGTTTAAAAGTCAAGTTTGGCTTGCATTAAAACTTATTTGCAAATGTATTGAGTGTTTAGGAAAAGAAGGAACTATTCAGGCAATCACGTTCCATAGACAAAAATGAGCAAAAATTTTGTTTAAGCAAATACCATTTTTGAAGCTGTTGAACCAAATAGGAAGAGAGCATTTGAAGAAATGTGTATAGCTTAAATAGGTAAAAAGATGTGCTAAATGATCTCCTATAACCAGATGCTTGACTACAGCATGAAGGAATCGGTAGAAGTTTCTCCAACAGAGGAAGAATCATTGAATATCTTTTACCTGCCACATCAAGCGATTAAGAAGGAAAGCCATGGGAATACCAATTGGAGGGTTATTTCCGTAGTGTCCTCCCATGGACAAGGTGCACCGTTAATATATTATACATTGTAAATAGGAAACAAATTAATATCTAAGGTACTTGTAGCACTCATACGTTTCAGATTATGTCAACAAGCAATTGCCGGTGACACTAATCAGGTATTACAACAGTTGAATTTGGATAGGGAGGATAGGGATATGACAAAATTCTTCTGATATGCTCTAATCAAGGGTAACAATGGAAACTACAGGCTTACAGATGATATCATAACTTTCCGCCTCACCAGACTCCAGTTCATACTCGCTAGCAGCCCTTTCCTTCCACTGGAATCTCAACGGGAACTATCAACCATCTACATCACAACACAGAATTCTTCAGTTGCAGGCAAGGAAGAAGATGACTATGGGATTGTCAATATATTCTATGAGCAAACTGGTCTCCTGCAACAAATATGACTTCCTATGTAAATGTGGGCAGCAAATTTTGCGCCCCTGAAGGACATATGAAGACATGAGGGTCTAAAGATTAAGGCCGATACACTAATTCTAGGAATGAACTAGAACAATGAGTCAGGTTATTTTTCACATATCTTCGTGACATCACAAACCGGTTGTCTGAACAGCCTACTTCTAAGAAACAACTTCTACATGCATCTGCCAGACTTCATGACCCACTTGGCCTGTTTTCACCTGTGTGCATCATCAGGTAACTTCCGTTCCCAAGATATCTCGTATAGAGGCATATATTGTGATGACATTGGAATACGCTGACCTGGACTTAGTCTCTTAATCATCTTTCAGGAGTGTCAGGACTAAACAGTTCACACTTCCACCTCTTTTGTGATGCATCAGAAAGGATATACAGGGGGGGAATATATCTCCAACCCACATTTGTCCATGGTACCGATTTCCGCCTGATCTGCGGTAACTTGCACCCAACAAGAAGCGTACTTCTTACAATTTCTCCAAACTTCAGTTTTATATCAAATTGAGAAGTACTAAAAATTCTCTAGTCAGATACGCATACATATATACATACACCATTTGATTTTAATTAATATAGATTTTCTTATAGTCATCAAATTAAAATTGTCCAAATAAATCTTGGCCAAATACAAATTATCAGTTCATTCATACAATTGATACAGTACCAAATCAAAGCAGTTTATGATCTCAGAGAATTTCCAAACTGTCCAGTTTAGGAAATGACAAGCTCAGCAAGGCTACTAGGTGACGCAGCTATCACATTTCTTACAGCCTAGCTTGCTTACCACAATCATTTTGCCTTGGATGAGTGCAGTGGCTGAAGTACCGCTGGCTCTTTAGTAGTGTTTTGGTATCGAGGCTCCTGTGTGTGGAAAATATTAGTTGTTTTTAGTACCACATGGTTCTTGGAGAGTGCTTGAACAACTCCTGGAGTTTAGGGTAAGGTCGATATAATGCTATTTGTTTTTACTGTACTAAAGAAAACCATTCAAATAATGTTCAACATAAAACCTTAAATCTCATGCTGGTCAACTAAAAACTAAAAACATATATATTTTAAAGAATTAATGAACATGCCAGTATCAAAATTTAAAATGAACTTAATGTTTTAAAAGAATGAATAATAAATAAACTTAATAAAATACACTAATCACCTTCCTGTGGTGGTAATCTTTTCATTAGACAAAATGCTATAAATATATGTAAAACTCTAAAAAAACAAATTATGGTATATTTTGTTAAAGGCCTACTAGCCTTAAGTATATAAATTACATATAAATTTTTCATCAAATATTTAAGTCAACTGTATTCATTTGTTTGTAACCTAAGCTGAGTTCAAGTTTATCTAGCATATTAGTTATTAATATGCTAGATAAACTTGAACTTGACTTAGGTTACAAACAAATGAATATAGTTCTCTGAAATATTTGATGAAAAATTTAGATGTATTTATATACTTAAGGCTAGTAGGCCTTTTAACAAAATAACTAATATCCTAGATAAACTTGAACTTATATAGGAGCTAAAATATAAATTTATTATAAACTTATATTCTAGCTCCTATTTATTTTGCTTATAAAATGGCATCCAACATATTGTTTTATTTTTTTAAACATTAAAATTAATGGATGTAATACACTTGATTTTACAGGGGAAGTTATCCAGTATAGTAGATGAACACACAACAATCAGTTTAAATCAAGAACAATTCAGAATGTTGGAAGAACACAAAATTGTTGGAAAAGTTATCTTGCCCCTTTCGTTCATTTTGGTAAGTATAATGTTTACATTTATAGACTAAGCATATTTTAATATAGTAAGAAGGCAACATCCATTTAGATCCATAGGCTATTGCTAAGTAGGTTTGTAACCTAGAGCCAAAATACCATCATTAACAGGATACTACTCTATAGAGCTCAAACTAGATCCCAAATACCACAAGTAACACTGATAGGATACTACTCTATAGAGATCAAACTAGATCCCAAATACCACAAGTAACACTGATAGGATACTACTCTATAGAGCTCAAACTCTAGAGCCCAAACACCACCATTAACACTGATGGGATACTACTCTATAGAGCTCAAACCTAGAGCCCAAACACCACCATTAACACTGTTGGGATACTACTCTATAGAGCTCAAACATAGAGCCCAAACACCACCATTAACACTGATGGGATACTACTCTATAGAGCTCAAACTAGATCCCAAACACCACCATTTTACACTGATGGGATACTACTCTATAGAGCTCAAACCTAGAGCCCAAACACCACCATTAACACTGATGGGATACTACTCTATAGAGCTAAAACCTAGAGCCCAAACACCACCATTAACACTGTTGGGATACTACTCTATAGAGCTCAAACCTAGAGCCCAAACACCACCATTAACACTGATAGGATACCACTCTATAGAGCTCAAACCTACATCCCAAACACCACCATTAACACTGATAGGATACTACTCTATAGAGCTCAAACCTACATCCCAAACACCACCATTAACACTGACGGGATACTACTCTATAGAGCTCAAACTAGATCCCAAATACCACAAGTAACACTGATAGGATACTACTCTATAGAGTTCAAACCTAGAGCCCAAACACCACCATTAACACTGAAGGGATACCACTCTATAGAGCTCAAACCTAGAGCCCAAACACCACCATTAACACTGATGGGATACTACTCTATAGAGCTCAAACCAAGAGCCCAAACACCACCATTAACACTGATGGGATACTACTCTATAGAGCTCAAACCTAGAGCCCAAACACCACCATTAACAGTGATGGGATACTACTCTATAGAGCTCAAACCTAGAGCCCAAACACCACCATTAACACTGATGGGATACTACTCTATAGAGCTCAAATAACACTGATAGGATACTACTCTATAGAGCTCAAACCTAGAGCCCAAACACCACCATTAACACTGATAGGATACCACTCTATAGAGCCGAATTTTCTCCTGATTGGACTGGAAGCACTCTGATATATCCCTTCTTGGGAGAACTGGTCACGGTTAAGCAGCTGTATCATAGAAAATTGCCTATGGCTTGACTGTTTGTAGGTCCAGAGGGGTGAAACCATTTTGCTTCAACCTTGTTTTTGCTCCAGGTTAATACACAAAAAGACTTAATGGGAACCATTTCTAGAGTGTTAATAAAACTTGTTAATACAAAAGAAACATAAATTCATTTCAGCTCTATATAGAATATAAAAATGAAAGTGTACTCATCCAAAAAAACACACTGAGAAGTGAGCTGGAAAACTGAATTTTTGCAGAAAGATAAAGGAATTTTCCCATATAGCCAGAAAAATTTATAAAACAGTAAATTTCAAAGTGGGCCCCCAGCATTTGGGGGAGGCAGGCTATAATTTTTAAAAAAAGGCTTTTTAAATGAAGAAAATTAAAATTTGGCAGAAGTTAAAGGGACCACTCAAAATAATCATAAAAATCTGAAAACCTAAATTTTTTAAATAGTACTCCAATAAATATGGGAAAAGAGGTGGGTGTGGAAGGGGCGGTTTAAATATATGGTTTATTTCTAGAATTGGGTGAGACTTTTTGAGGATTTCTCAGATTTCTTCCCCTTATTGGGTGGGGAGGGGCAGTAAGGTTTGGGACTCATTAATTCACTCATCATTGTATCTCCCCAACGCGAGCTCTTGTAAACTTGACATTTCACTTGGCAAGAAGGTAATTGGATTTACCTATAAAATTGTCTGGGTCCCTGTTTTGGCTATCCTACGATAATACCTCTTGCAATTTCCCTAGTTAAAGCAACTCCTTGTAATGAGATTGTTATTTGTCCTCGCGTCAAAACTATCAGCTCTTGTTGTGACTTCTCGAGACCAAAAGACCGACTCCAATAACCATTCTAATCAAACAATCCTGCGTGTTAAGGGGTCTGCTCAGACTAAGGTTTCTTCCAGCTCACGCGATTGGTCTCGCACACCGAGCAGATACTCAGATAAATCAAGTTACTGTAAATGTTTTTAATAAAGTTCATATTTGACCTGGTAAGGAGTAGGGGTGTACCGATGCGGATACCGAAGAATCATTATCGGACGATTATTAATGCATCGGCGATTATAATGTTGATTAATCTTTTTTTTAAGTAAAATTTAAAGCAAGATTTTCTAGGTGGGAGTTTGATGAAAATAATAACATCTATAATAACACCGAAACATGTTGTCAAAGAAGACTAAGCTACTATCAAATAAAGAGAAGGGATTAAAAATAAATTAGATATAATTTGGTTTTTCCCTTTGGTTGAATTACATAGTCATGACATAACGGATGGACACAGAAATTACCAAAAAATATAAAGTGACGGTCTGTATGTCTGTTTTTTAAAGATTTATGGACCCTCATATTTGATTGTTATGCAGTTTTTTTATATTATCATAAACATCTTTACAGAAAAGGTTTTAGTCTATTGCTCAAACAAATAAAATCAAATAAAATGGACGTTTTTCAAATATTTTCTCTTAAAAAGACTTGATGAATTCTCATATTGAATGTATAATTAATTATTTTTCTGCATAGCTCCATCGTCATATTTAAAGATTAAATACAGAATACATTTCAAAAGTTGATCCAGAGAGAAATCAAAATTGAGTCAAGTAGGTTGTTTTAAATTCACAAATACTTATAATGGATCATTTCCATATCTATCTATTAGCTTAAAACTAGAGAACTACTTAATAGATTTGAATGGGGTAATTTTTTTATATTATGTTGGGCTACTATAGAAATGCTATAAATTTTTTTAAATTATCTAGATCTTCATGGAGCTGAGAAGTAATGTTAAAGGCAATACAAGATTTCTATGTATACTGCATAGTGGCAAAAGCAAGGACTGCCACAAGGGCATCTACAGCTATAACTCCAGCGAAAAAATCAAATTTTATTATGTAGATTCGATGACGAGTTCAGAGAGTCCAGATTCAAACATCAACCCACAACTGCGTGCAAATCTAACTAAAGATATTGCACACGGCCCATTTGGACTTTTGAATCGATCATCTCTGTGCATGAATAAAAATGTATCCTAAGAGCTTTAAAAGAGATTTATCGAAGGTCATGACGGATATTCCAAATACAGTAGACAGCATCCCAATGATGGAGCGTGCGCTGCTACATTCCATTATCAACCATTGGAGATAGACGATCATTAGGTGGTACGACAAAACCCCATCCTGTTGAGAATGTTCGATCCCTATATTAGTGTGGAGCTATACAATCTCATAAACTCTATTAAATCTTCTTCAAGTTATGCGCTAAAGATCTCTTTGCGAAGATATATACATACAATGTGGTTGTTTCATATAATGGCTAGAAAATTAAAAAACTCCATTGTGGAAAAAGATATATTTCTGTAAAGAAACCCCTCTGGAAAACTTACGATGTAACCAACGCATCCTAACAATTAGTTTGACAAGCACTGGCATTCTTAGACAATGACTCATTAATACTACTATATTAAAAACTGCTTTGTTTTGCTCTTCTTCCTCACTCAGCTATTTGATCTCTATCATATTAATACTACTATATCAAAAACTGCTTTGTTTTGCTCTTCTTCCTCACTCAGCTATTTGATCTCTATCATATTAATACTACTATATCAAAAACTGCTTTGTTTTGCTCTTCTTCCTCACTCAGCTATTTGATCTCTATCATATTAATACTACTATATCAAAAACTGCTTTGTTTTGCTCTTCTTCCTCACTCAGCTATTTGATCTCTATCATATTAATACTACTATATCAAAAACTGCTTTGTTTTGCTCTTCTTCCTCACTCAGCTATTTGATCTCTATCATATTAATACTACTATATCAAAAACTGCTTTGTTTTGCTCTTCTTCCTCACTCAGCTATTTGATCTCTATCATATTAATACTACTATATCAAAAACTGCTTTGTTTTGCTCTTCTTCCTCACTCAGCTATTTGATCTCTATCATATTAATACTACTATATCAAAAACTGCTTTGTTTTGCTCTTCTTCCTCACTCAGCTATTTGATCTCTATCATATTAATACTACTATATCAAAAACTGCTTTGTTTTGCTCTTCTTCCTCACTCAGCTATTTGATCTCTATCATATTAATACTACTATATCAAAAACTGCTTTGTTTTGCTCTTCTTCCTCACTCAGCTATTTGATCTCTATCATATTAATACTACTATATCAAAAACTGCTTTGTTTTGCTCTTCTTCCTCACTCAGCTATTTGATCTCTATCATATTAATACTACTATATCAAAAACTGCTTTGTTTTGCTCTTCTTCCTCACTCAGCTATTTGATCTCTATCATATTAATACTACTATATCAAAAACTGCTTTGTTTTGCTCTTCTTCCTCACTCAGCTATTTGATCTCTATCATATTAATACTACTATATCAAAAACTGCTTTGTTTTGCTCTTCTTCCTCACTCAGCTATTTGATCTCTATCATATTAATACTACTATATCAAAAACTGCTTTGTTTTGCTCTTCTTCCTCACTCAGCTATTTGATCTCTATCATATTAATACTACTATATCAAAAACTGCTTTGTTTTGCTCTTCTTCCTCACTCAGCTATTTGATCTCTATCATATTAATACTACTATATCAAAAACTGCTTTGTTTTGCTCTTCTTCCTCACTCAGCTATTTGATCTCTATCATATTAATACTACTATATCAAAAACTGCTTTGTTTTGCTCTTCTTCCTCACTCAGCTATTTGATCTCTATCATATTAATACTACTATATCAAAAACTGCTTTGTTTTGCTCTTCTTCCTCACTCAGCTATTTGATCTCTATCATATTAATACTACTATATCAAAAACTGCTTTGTTTTGCTCTTCTTCCTCACTCAGCTATTTGATCTCTATCATATTAATACTACTATATCAAAAACTGCTTTGTTTTGCTCTTCTTCCTCACTCAGCTATTTGATCTCTATCATATTAATACTACTATATCAAAAACTGCTTTGTTTTGCTCTTCTTCCTCACTCAGCTATTTGATCTCTATCATATTAATACTACTATATCAAAAACTGCTTTGTTTTGCTCTTCTTCCTCACTCAGCTATTTGATCTCTATCATATTAATACTACTATATCAAAAACTGCTTTGTTTTGCTCTTCTTCCTCACTCAGCTATTTGATCTCTATCATATTAATACTACTATATCAAAAACTGCTTTGTTTTGCTCTTCTTCCTCACTCAGCTATTTGATCTCTATCATATTAATACTACTATATCAAAAACTGCTTTGTTTTGCTCTTCTTCCTCACTCAGCTATTTGATCTCTATCATATTAATACTACTATATCAAAAACTGCTTTGTTTTGCTCTTCTTCCTCACTCAGCTATTTGATCTCTATCATATTAATACTACTATATCAAAAACTGCTTTGTTTTGCTCTTCTTCCTCACTCAGCTATTTGATCTCTATCATATTAATACTACTATATCAAAAACTGCTTTGTTTTGCTCTTCTTCCTCACTCAGCTATTTGATCTCTATCATATTAATACTACTATATCAAAAACTGCTTTGTTTTGCTCTTCTTCCTCACTCAGCTATTTGATCTCTATCATATTAATACTACTATATCAAAAACTGCTTTGTTTTGCTCTTCTTCCTCACTCAGCTATTTGATCTCTATCATATTAATACTACTATATCAAAAACTGCTTTGTTTTGCTCTTCTTCCTCACTCAGCTATTTGATCTCTATCATATTAATACTACTATATCAAAAACTGCTTTGTTTTGCTCTTCTTCCTCACTCAGCTATTTGATCTCTATCATATTAATACTACTATATCAAAAACTGCTTTGTTTTGCTCTTCTTCCTCACTCAGCTATTTGATCTCTATCATATTAATACTACTATATCAAAAACTGCTTTGTTTTGCTCTTCTTCCTCACTCAGCTATTTGATCTCTATCATATTAATACTACTATATCAAAAACTGCTTTGTTTTGCTCTTCTTCCTCACTCAGCTATTTGATCTCTATCATATTAATACTACTATATCAAAAACTGCTTTGTTTTGCTCTTCTTCCTCACTCAGCTATTTGATCTCTATCATATTAATACTACTATATCAAAAACTGCTTTGTTTTGCTCTTCTTCCTCACTCAGCTATTTGATCTCTATCATATTAATACTACTATATCAAAAACTGCTTTGTTTTGCTCTTCTTCCTCACTCAGCTATTTGATCTCTATCATATTAATACTACTATATCAAAAACTGCTTTGTTTTGCTCTTCTTCCTCACTCAGCTATTTGATCTCTATCATATTAATACTACTATATCAAAAACTGCTTTGTTTTGCTCTTCTTCCTCACTCAGCTATTTGATCTCTATCATATTAATACTACTATATCAAAAACTGCTTTGTTTTGCTCTTCTTCCTCACTCAGCTATTTGATCTCTATCATATTAATACTACTATATCAAAAACTGCTTTGTTTTGCTCTTCTTCCTCACTCAGCTATTTGATCTCTATCATTTTAATATTGCTCACATGATAGATGTTCTCCAAAGGAAAAGTATTTCAGAAGATATTGAAGATAGAATCAAAACAGAACAATCAGTATATAATTTGGACTTCAATGGAGATATTTTTAATATAGGTTATCGTGAACCTAACCAAATTGTTGGATCTCTCATGGACAAGATATAAAGGACTTTATTCTTATTCTACCTGACAATTTGTATGGATTTATACTCTTTAAAGACAAACTACCAGACATTTATTCACCAAAAATCTCCGGATAGAGAGCGCTTTATGTGCTTGTGCGTTGTCCTGATGAAGAATCCACGAGCTGTTTGTTCTTCCACATTTCAGGTCTTCTTATGCATTCACGAAGGGTTGCCAAAACCTCCTTATAGTAAACCTGGTTAACAGTCTGACCTTCAGGTACCCAATCAATGTGAACAATCCCTCAGATATAAAAAAAAACTATCATTATTGCTTTGACTTGATCATTCGTGCTTTCTTTTGTCTTGTGTCTTTTGTCTTTTGTCTTGTCTTGAGACTCTTCCAATGCACGGATTGGTGCTTAGTTTTAGGGTCGAACTGTAAAAACCACGCTTTGTCACAATTTATCACATTTTATAAAAAGTTTGGATCATTTTCGATGTTATGAAGGATGTCAGCACAAATGTTCATTCGAGTTTACTTTTGCTCAGAAGTAAGCAGTTTTGGTACCATTTTAGAGCAAACTTCTTTCATGTGTAAATTTCATGTAAAATTTGTAGAACAGTTTCCTTATCAATATTAACTAAGACAGAACTTGTTCGAATGCTCAAACGTCGATGTTTTTGAACGATTTCACTCACTTTTTCAATATTAACATCTGTTTTTGATGCGCAAGAACGGCCATGGCACCTATTGCCATCGATCTGTTTCCTCCCGTCCTTAAATTTTTTAAAACAATCTAACACTTGAGTACGAGATAAACACTGATCACTATAAGATTCCTTAAACAAATTGTACGTTCTGTAGCGAATTTCCCAAGTTTTACAAGAAACTTCACCTTGACACGCTGATTACCTTTTACACTCAACATAATTCTGACGGAGCTCAGGTCCACGGTCCACTTAGAACAAAGGTTATGGCTGAACTGTCGGGCCCACGACCTTGGAATTTGGAAGGTAGAGAGAGATAATATCTGACCCTGCTGGTTGTTGCTGACACCTCATGTAAGTGGCAAAAAAGGAGTCCGGCTATTTAGTAACCACACCTTGTATATATATCTATAATTTATATACATGAAAATTCTTTGCCACTTCTTTTAGATCCGTAATTTCAAATTCTCAAAACATCTGGTGATGTTTTTCAACTCAAGTTTCCTTCACTGTTTTAACTGTATGGGATAGCTTTTTGCTTCTGTTTGTCTATTACAATTCAGTGTGTGGTACAAGGGCTGAGCTAAACATATCGACCATAGCTGAACCGATGCACTGTAAGTTTTAACACGTCTGCCCACTTATTTACTAATTTATATTAATATTATTTTATATTATTTATATTTCCTTTTATATACTATTTTACTATATTAAACAGTAAATACTGGTGCACTTCTGGTCCCTTTGTACATGGGGTTAGGCTTCTGTCGATTTCAAGGTCACACACTCATCTTTCTGGGTTTCTTCGTTTTAGAGTCACATTGTGGCAAACTCACACTCACATACACATTCTGAGACAATATTTATCAATTATCCCTTAGTTAGTTTTAAAGAATTAAAAAAAAGTATTCTTTCCCACCTAATTTGTTAAGAAATTAATCTCTTCATTTATATTAAACTGTAAACATGTGTCTATGTTAATAGAAAACCATATGGGAACTATATTGTTGTAGACAACAGAAACAATTCAAAGAAACGTCTGTGATGTTTCAAGATCTTCGTGTATACCAGAATTTAGAAATTCCCCAAAAAGGTAATTATAAAAAATCCTTGATGTAGTTTTGGAAATATGATTTAACTATTGTAGAATCGAAAATTGAGGATTTCATCCTGCCAGCTCTTCACGATTTAAACAATAAAATTAAATAACATAAATGTTTTCCAAACTTTATTTTGGAAAAGCTATAATTTAAAAAATAAAACACTATAATAAATCAATTTCTTTTTTATTTGCTTAATGTGAATAAATATATTTTTTTGAATTTCAAAATCTTTTAGCTGACTCACTTAATGAATAAGAGTAACATTTTAGTTATCTACTCCTTAACAAATAATTTGAATAAATAGATATTTACACTAACTTTATAAGCAGCATTATTAATATTATTAGCTATATAATTGTTTCAATAATGATGTCACACAAAAAATAAATTATTTAATTTAATACAGCCATATAGTTTAGCCCTTACAAAAGCTGTAATACTTTTATGTTTAAAATATATTATTTAAGCTAATATTTAGATACACCTAGCATTTATTATTAATCATGGTTCTTCGAATACACAAATGTATGAATTTTTTATCTGTGGGTTATTTTCAAAATTTCTTATACTTCTTTTTGCACTTTAATAACTTATTTTAAATGTAAAACATTATTGTATATTAATAGTAAAATATATGGATTATTAAATATTAATCCATATTCTGATACTTATATATGACTTTGAGATTTGAACAAAATTATAAGGTAAATTCATAAAAATCACAGATTTGCCATGAGTGTCTATTATCTATGTAAAACAACTAGACGTTAAATACTCTACATGATGTACTAATATCACAATCCCAGAGCGCCAATTGATTATAAATATGAACTATTACTATACCTAATCTTTGCTTAAATTCTTAAGAGAATAAAGTATTATCATTAGAGAAAAATTATACGTGGCTTTGTGAAATCTAGTTTTATAAAACATAGTTATACAACATAGTAGTTATATAGTATATCTAACATTATTAAAGATTTAAGTGAAAAAAATCAGAACTTAATGACATTTTGGACTATATTATTCATCTATGAGGAGTTAATTAAAATTATAACATTTACATTATTTTTCACCTGTTTGATAGATAAACAGTAGGGTAATAACTATGTCTCCTTAAATTTCGGGATGCATTAATGAAACTTATAATGGAAATAGTGTAATGTTAAGGCATTATGCATGTATTTTACAAAGATTTAGTGGCAGATACATAGCAAAATATATGGTACAGAACTCCGCACAGACTTTCTTGCTCCATTGTTTAGGAATTGAGATATTTACTCATGGTTCATAATATATGTGAAACAAAGTAATATACACTAGTAAACCCAAGCACAAATTATGCGATGGTTATGTAAAACATTTTTTGACTCACGGTTTTAAATTTTATTTTTAAGGAATTATACTCCTCATTTGTATATTTGGACCAGTACAAAAGATCATTTTTGGGTCCACAAGGGCCAACACTTTGAATTAAAATGTCAACTTTGGGTTAATACTTTTTCAAATGTTAATAGGGGTTGCACATCTTCAGGTCATTGCATTGCTATTCATTTCCTCATTTTTAAATTTTGACCAATAAAAAAGGCAAATATTGACTATTGCCTCTAAAATGATAGAGATGAATGATTGCTGAACAAACATTTTCCCTAAGAGCTCAAAAGAAAAAGAACATCAACTTTTTGAGAGACTTACCTACTTACTTACTTTATGGCATTAGAGAATTATTGCGTTAAAACTTAAGTGGTAGGCCTATCTCTGTACAACTAAAGCTCACAAAATGGTATTAATATATTTTACAATATCACAGAACCTATTGATCTTATAAAAACATATTTCAAATAAAAGTTTTTTTATTTTTAATAGCACTACAATATTGCAATGATAAGTTATTTAGTATCTCATATAGTTGCAGAGTTACGGACATTTCCGCTTCTGCAAAGTACCCTTAAAGTAATTTTCATGGGAAAATGAAACTAGCCATTTTGTCAATAATATTAATCAACGCCTAGGTACAAATTTTAATCAAAATTGTTCAACTCGATTTTAATAAAATCGATTTTGTCTCTTTTCGCCCTTTATTAAACTACTCTTAATTTCAGGGTTAGACAGACATACAGACAAATGGCATTGCAAAATCCACTTTTTAAGGTTGGAGGGGGAGGGGGGTCATGAAACGTCAAAATTCATCGACATCTTGAGTTTGATTTTTTTGACGATCACAATACTTTCTTTGCCTGTAAGGTACCGATAAAGTATAAAATGTAATTTGCTAATAGATTATAGAAGTGGCTCATTGAATATTGTTGTACTGCAAATGTGCTCACACAATAGCTTTTTAAGTTACAAAGATACAGATATAGCATGAGCACTTGTGAGGTTGATCAGTTTATTTGTAAAGCGTTTTTGTCTTTTGTGATTTGCTTACCATTGTATTGCTATGCCAAAGCAAAAGAATGTCTTAATCACCCTGGATTTCTGCTCTTTTTATTAGGGTTATAACAAAATCTCTGAATAAGAAAAGCCATTACATTTCTAAACACGTATATTCTTTTTACTTTGATTTCAATATTGGCAACCAGCATCAAAACTAGTGTTCACATATGATAATATATACTACCTGTATAACAAATCTGAGAGTGTGGCTAACTGTAAACTCAAGAGTATGTCTTTTTCTGCACCTTTATTGTGGCGAGAACCGCTTAGCTGATTTTATTATCGCTATTTCTTTAAGAAAAAAATATCATCTATGTTAAAATAAAGCATGCACTATACTAAATATCCAAACACATTATCTTCAATAAAGTTTGTTGCACATAGTAAAGATCTCCCTGTTCCAGTTCCTCCAAAATTATAGAATTAAAGAATATGTGATGAAGATGGTGCAGATGAATGTGCTAAGAACTCTCCTGAACCATAAACTTATAATCATTTGGACTACCAACAGGGAACTGATAGCGCGCCACATTTAAATACACAAGAAGATTTTAATGATTAAGTTCATGACCTAAAGTTAACCAAAGAAAGAGTAAGCTGAACTCCTTGGTTTCTGGCTATATCAATATAAACTACTTGAAGCAGGAAATAAAATAATATTGTATCGACAACACAGTGAAGTGTAATCCATATATTTCAAAATGGAGAATGGTATGTGTTTATGTATGATTATTAAAGGTTTTATGAAGAATTAGGAGTTGAACACAATCCTATTGAGTGGTGAATATTTATTGATGCATTGAAAGTAAGTTTGAAAATCCTGCTGCTTAATGGAAATAAATACCCATGAATTCCTCTACTTCATCCCAATGGCTTATAAGCTGTGTATAAAAGTGTATTGAAGATTCTGAGTGCATTTAAGTAGTATTTGGAGATTTTACAGTTATTAGAATACTTGCAGGCTGCCAGGGAGGTTTCACAAAATATCGCGGGACATTAAGGCAACAGAAAATCATTAAATGGTGGAACAGTGGGAAGGAGAAACAAATATCTACCTGGAAGAAGTAGTATAAAATATGTTATATTGGTTGAACCAGAAAATATTACTCTTCCATATTTACATAATATAAAATTTGGTTTGATTAAAAATTTCTTCAAAGTCTTAGATAGATTAGTTTTAGATTGGAAGGGATTTTATATACTTCTTATAGATTTTTCCCCAATATAACATACACTTAACTGAGAGGATACATTTTATTGGGCCGCGAATAAGGACAATTCTTAAAGAGGATGCAATTGAAATGAAACTACAGTATATTAAACTTGTAGATTAGGTCTCTAAAGCAGCTGAAGGTCCAGGTAATGCCATTTGGTCCTGAACTCAATGAAACCAAAATCCTTACCTACATCTCCAAGGGGCAGGCAAGGCTTGTGGCTAACGTAGGAAGTGACCGCATAACTCGGAGATAAACATTCTTTGCCATCTCCAAAGTCATCTTCAGAATGCGGAGAAGTTGATAGGGGTCAGAAACACTCGAGGTAAGAAATCACCCCTAAAGGCGGATGAACCTTTCAGATATCAAAGATATAGGTTGTGGAAGGCAAGGCAAAACCTCCACACTAAAGACTCTTGTGGTATCCCTGGTCCCACTGGGCAAAACTTTCATATACATGGTTGTGCCTGAGAATAAATATTCTGGAGTAATATGTCCACAATTGAATCTCTGGGTGGACACTATCTAAGGAGAAAATTGCTATCTGAGAGCTTAGAACACCAGTAGAAAGAAGAAACATTTATCCTGGAGGTATGAAACATATTTTTCTTTGATAGTTTAATATAAATTGTACCAAAACTTTAACTATTGAAAGTAAGGTGATTAAATGGTCTATATATATAAAAAAACTTTTCTCTAATGACTACAGTAGGCATAACCACGATTCATTCCACTGCTAATAGCTAGACAGTAAGAGGAGTATCCTACACCATATATACGAGGTGTGGCTATTAAATAACCGGACTGATGCTGCTCCCAGCAAACTGCGAGCGTGCCGTGACATGTTTGAACATGACTGTGTCTGATGGTCCTTCCCCCACCCTGAGCTCGCTAGACAAGCCAGCAGGTCGCTCAGTTTGACTGTAGTAGTTGATTGAATTAGTCTATGCACTATTGGCGCGTCAGAAAAACGCCAAGTGGTCAGACGGAGCAACGGGTTAACCTCAAGTTTCTTGTTAAATTAGGGAAAACTGCCACAGAAGCTTATGCAATGTTGAAAGAAGTCTACGGGAATGAATGTTTATCCCGCACACAAGTTTTTGATTGGTTTAAACAGTTTAAAGAAGGGCGTGAAACGACCTAAGACGATTGGCGCCCAGGACGGCCCTCAACGTCAAAAACGGATGAAAACGGATGAAAACATTGAAAAAATTGGTAAATTAATCCGCGCTGATCGTCGTCTGAGCATCTGAGGGCTTACTGAAATAACAGGAATCGACAAAGAAAGTATTCAACAGATTTTGCATGAATCATTTAACATGCAGAAGGTTTGCGCAAAAATGGTGCCGAAACTCCTCACTCCCGAGCAAAAGGAATCAAGACAGAACATTTGTACTGACATCCTAAACAACATCGCCACTGATACAGATTTGTTAGACAAGGTGATTACTTGTGAAGTATCGTCGTTTTTTACTTACGATCCCGAAACAAAGAGGCAATCCATGCATTGGAAGAGACCAAGCTCACCAAGGCAAAAAAAAGCCAGGATGAGAAAATCCAAATTCAAAGCAATTACGATTGTCTTTTTCGACATTCGTGGCATTGTCTATGTTGACTGGGTACCTGTGGGTCAGATGGTTCATTCAACATTTCTACATCGAGGTTCTGACGGCCCTACGTGAGCGTGTGAGAAGACGAAGACCCGATTTGTGGAAGACCAAGTCATGGATCCTTCAGCAAGACAATGCACCAGCCCATTCTGCCTTGTTCTGTGAAAGCGTTCCTCGCAAAATACGGCATCACCGTGTTGGAACATCCACCGTACTCGCCCGACCTTGCCCCCTGTGACTTTTTTTATTTCCCAAGGTCAAGTCGGCGCTGAAGGGGACAAGATTTGAAAGTGTGGAAGCAGTTAAAGCAAAAGCGAGGGAGGTGCTCAACCAACTGACAGAAGAGGACTTCCAGAACTGCTTTCAACAATGGAAACGTCGTATGGAGCGGTGTAGGGATCGCCAAGGGGAGTACATTGAAGGCGACAAAACTTCTGCTGTAATTGGTGACGAATAAAAAGTGTTATGACTTCAGTCCGGTTATTTAATAGCCATACCTATTATGAGTTAATATATATTCTACTTATGTGTATAATGTATAAATTAGATAACATGCTATGTAGCTAATGTTTATTAGATAAATCAATAGATTAACTGTACATACAATGGATCCATAGATCTTTCAACAGCCACCCAATTATGACATGATAAAATATTACTTGCTGACTGACAGACCACTGGCATCTTTGATAATATAGTTAATGAATTAGTGGCATTTTTACAGCTATTTGAGTTTTTTTAAGTGAGTTGCAAAACAAAAGACACTTAAAAATTAGTTTTATTTTAAATTGGGTCCAATCATATTTGTACATTATAAAAATTACACCTGGACGTGGAAATTAAATCCGTGACCCATGGATTAGTGCACCAATTTTCTACCACTGAGCTATTCAGTATTCGTCTTGTTTGCAGGGTTACTCTTCATTCATAGTTTAAGGCAGAGTCTGTAATGAACATGTGGAAATCCTGAAATAGCAATGGATACCACAGCCACCAGCGATTATGGAATGACTTAATGTTACCAATTAGTACAATTACATTAATTGTACATGAAACAAATTATATGACAACATGACACTTCTAACTCGTAGCTGGATACAACATCATGGCTCTCCCATGATTTACATACGTCCATCACAGACGCTGCCTTAAGCTACAAGTGAAGGATGACCCTGGATATCTTAGGGTAGAGCATTGGTGTGATAAGTTTGGGTTTAAATCCCCTTCAAGGTGTAATTTTTAAAATTAACAAATATTATACTTTATACCTACAGATATCTATAGCTGTAGCCTTTAGATCTTTTCAGCTCTGCAAACTTTGTCATTCTCTTACAAGTAGATTAATTGTACAAGTGGTAGCTTTCTCCATGATCAAATAATGTGTGAACATTTTCATTCTTGAATAAAAAATATGATGGCCAGTTACATTTATTTATTTAAAGCACAACAGTTCCAACACATTAACTGAAAAGGGGTTTTCTTCAAACTCTATATTTAAAATTGTTGATTATCATTTCACGTTGCATGAGTTAAATGAACTAATTCACACAACTATTATATTATTAAAGAAACAAAAACAATTTTCTTTTTAAAATATATAGTTGAATTAAAATAAAATATTATTTGGCAATATTTTATCAATAATTCATAGGATAAACGAACGAGAATATAACAAGATATTCTATAAGTCTAGTAAAAAGGGTGAAAACGACTAAACAAATTATATTATATTTGATTCTTGTCAATGCATTTAAAATCTATAATATTAAAATAGATTCATTCACTTAAAAACATAGTTTTCATGAAGCAACATACATAAAATTATAAATTTAAGAAATAATTGCCAATATAATGTTAAATGCATTTTCCATACTTTCACTTACCATATTTATTTGTGAGTTTATTCACGTAGTACTCATAATAATTTCTAGTTATTAAAAAACCAAAATAATACTCTATTTTAACTGAGAAGTTGTATTATTTTGAAAAATTTCAAATTAGTTTAACAGATTAGTTAAAAGAATTAATACCTAAAAATTAAAATGTAATTTTAATCTACTTTAATATTTTTTTTGTCACAAAAGTCTTTGAGGATTTTAATTTGAATTAATTTTATACTAATTTTTTATCTTTAAAGGTGCCCTTCTATTAAGTACTTTCATTCAACACGCAAGTGGACATTTTGAAGTATTACTATCTGGAAGGATTCTCGTGCTAAGTGGAAAAATTAAATCAACTGAAAGTATCAAACAAAAACTTTGTAAAAATGTGATTATATCTTCAAGTACATGTAACCTGACAGCTCATGAAGTGTATAGCGAATTTGAGAACAGAGGTTACCAATACACTGATCAATTCAGAAATATATTAAATATTCAAACTGGGAAAGAAGGTAAGAATTGTTTTCTAATTTAAGAAATTACTATTGCATGTATTTTAAAATATAAATACTTTTAAAATTTTATTCATAAAGTTTAATTGATTAACTTATGTGTGCCTAAGTAATAATTAGGTTCAAAGCTTATTAAATGGTAAACATTAATAAGTTCAGTGTTGTCAGAAGTTTTAACAGTTTTAGTAAAGAGCAATATTAACTACTATATAGTAGGGCGGGGTTATTTGGATTGTCTCTATATATTATATTGGATAATATCTTATGAACTATATTTATTAATTATTATTTTAATTACATAATCATCAATTGTTTCTGGCCTGTAGCTGGGTCAATTTAATAAAATCTCTCCATCTTCCTCTATTCTTCCACCATTCTCCATCCTTTAATTTCTTTCTTTCCTCTCCTTTCATTTGCACACTTTCTGTTATTTGCTTCTAATGCTTTCTTTACTCTCTCATCTACTCTAATATCTTCCTATGTCTTTACTATCTCATGTATGCTAACATCCTCATTACATGCCCAAACCATCTCACTTTTGCTTTCTTTACTATCTCATGCTACTCTAATATCTTCATTACATGCCCATACCATCTCACTTTTGCTTTCTTTACTATCTCATGTATGCTAACATCCTCATTACATGCCCAAACCATCTCACTTTTGCTTTCTTTACTATCTCATGTATGCTAACATCCTCATTACATGCCCATACCATCTCACTTTTGCTTTCTTTACTATCTCATGTATGCTAACATCCTCATTACATGCCCATACCATCTCA
>CABEEJ010003544.1:0-10755 GCA_901482245.1 Timema douglasi | reverse complement strand
CCCCCCCCCCCACTCCTCCGCTTCTTATAGGTATAAAATATTAAATAGAATTCTTATTTTTAAAAGTTAAATAAGTCAAAATGGTGACTATTTGATTTATTTTGATATTTTACTGTGAATTTAATCATTTCCACATATTTTTATCAGGTGTGTATATTCTTAGATGAAAACGTTAAGTTTATATCTATTTTCCACACTTGAAATGAATGCATTAACTCCAAAGGTCCCAAACACTTACTTCAAGAAACCATGATTTATTTCTGTGACACTCTACAGTCTCATTTTACACTTGATTCATGTTAAGGATGAGAAGGATAATTTAAATATGACAATAGTGCATTTTATTCTACCTCATTAATCATTTCAAGATCTAGGGAGCTCAATTTATTACATATAGTATTTTTAGCACGGTGTCATACTACCCATTCGCGTTACAAACATATGTACTAATTCAATGGCTCATTTTAGAAAGGCGATTACTCCAAAATCTGTGTTTTTCAGGAGATAAAAAAGCATTAGTAGAAACATATAGTGAATTTCTAATGCCACTATAAATAAGACAACAGCAACTGAGATGTTATAGAACATGCAATTGTTTGGATAAGTGTATTTATTTTATTATTATAAAAATATATAAAATATGGAATAATGCCCTTTCTAATATGAACAAAGTTTTTGGGCTTAACCTAAAACATGAAATCTTCCAACGGAGTACACAACTAATTTTTTTTTTCAGAACTTTGATAAACTGATAAAAAATGTTTTTTTATCATTGGTATTTATGATTAAACAAAATAGTATTACATATCAAAGCTTATTATACACATCATTGTAACAATCATTAACCATCACTGTTACTTGATTCAAAGTCTACTGGTTGAACATTGAGTGGTCCATATTATTACTAAAAAAACACCAAATAATGATATATGTTCTGCATTCAATTGTAATAATATCAAAAACAATTTTGCAACAACAGGAATAAAACCCTTTCTTAACTAAAGAAACGCGTGCCCAAGTTATATTAACCCAGGTATGGCCATATCTCATTCTTTGAATTTCTGGAATAAAGCCCCTTCTAAAATGAGCAATTCAATTATTATTATGATTCATGGATGAGGAAGGCTTAATTTAGAGGAAGTTTACCCGCATTTTCATGAGGAGTGAGTGGGAAATCATTTAGGAAAAACCTCCCTCAAGACACATGACTTGGATCGAACCATGACCTCCCTGTCATTGGCAGTCTAGTCTATTGCGAGAGATTGGCTTAGAGCATGCGGCCACCGAGCGGGCTACATATAATAATCTTTTCTATTTCAAACACTAAAGATCTTTTCACCATTTTGCTGTGATGTTAGACAACATTCTAAGTTATTCTTTGTGAACAGCGATGGTAGGAGTTTGTTGTTTAGTAGATTGTCCTGTAGTGTCGATAGTGATTCCAGTTCTGCTATAGGCTTATCCAGATTAAAGGTGTATGATGGAGGGAACTTTTCTTCTGGAATTTTATTGCTATTTCAGTAGATAAAGAGATATAGGTTGCAGTTTAGGCCCGTATCAAGGATTTATTTTCAGGAGAATAAGGAGGCGCACAAACAAAGTGAAATGAAATAGGCTTATTTTACAGCACAAGAATGAATATTTTACTATGCAAAAAAATTACAAAACACAGTTATCATGTTGAAGTATTTGTTTCGCAAAACGCGTGGATCAATATCTATCTTAAGGTGAACAGACATGAGAGCTAATCGTGTCAACCGATCCTCACCAGTCCGATTCCGGAGGTATGTCTTCAACCTACTTAATGTTATAAAAGAGCGTTCTTGGGATATTGTTGAAACAAGAAGTGTTGCAAGAATACTAAGAAGGATTTTAAAATTAGGGAAGAAATTATAATTGTATTCAGCGAAATCTCTTATGGAAGTTGTGAGCATTAAGCTCGTTCCTGCTTTCTTCAACGTTTTCTTCCATATTGAGAATTCTACTAGGAAAGCTGAAGTAATGGGAAGAATTTGTATATTAATTTTTCTCATATGTTCAAATGTGTGTAACTTTCCGCAATCTCCAGAAGCCCCTAGATGACCAATATAATAATTACCAAATTCCCACTCCGCTCTCCATTCAAAAATATCTCAAAGGCCAGAAAACCCAGGAAGCTGAAATTTTGCAGGCAGATAGACCCTCTCCCAAAAGGCTGCAATAATACTTTGTGACTAATAATTCCAAAATATGGGGAGAGGGGGGTCTCAAAAAGCCAAAGTGAAACAAAACCTCAAAATTATGACCTATGAAGCTTAAGTTTTGCAAACAGGTAACCCTTAAGTCAAAAATAATTTCAGTGATAAAAAATTCCCCCCCAAAAAACAATCAAATAAATCTTAAACTTTAGGGAGAGCAATGGATTTTAAATTCTGCAGGCTGGTGCAACCCAACCCAAAAGGGTGCAGGAATACTTGGTGACCGAAAAAATGACAATGAAGACCCCTAAAATGATAGCGTTAGCCAAATAATGAAGTTTAAAACCTTGAATACCACAAGATCTATGAATCTTAAATTTAGAAAGCATGTAGCCTTTTAGCTCAAAAAGGTGCAGAAATACTTGATGACCTGAAATTCCCATACATTCCCCCAAAATGATGGAGGTTTCTAAAACACCAAAGTTGCAAAAATCTCAAAAGCCCAGAAGACCTTGTAAACTGAAATTTTTCATGCATGTAGAACTTTAACAAAATGGATGCAGACATATTTAGCGACAAAAAATTCCAAAGGGAACCCTCGAAGATGTGTTTATAAAAAGCCAAAGAAGAATAAATCTTTAACCCAGAAACTCTAGTAAACAAAAATTTCAGGCAGGTATTTTCTTACAAATCATATATAAATAAATATATATATATATTTAATGGAAGGTTTAAAAAAATGTCAAACAGAAAGGAAAAATAAAAAATCATGCTTCGTTAGGTTTTCTGGCGTGGTTTATACTTTAAGTAGGGGAAGTTTAAGCTTTAGAGGTCATCTAGCGGCTGTAACAGAGCAGAATTTTTGATCTTTCCTTTCTGGTTGACATTTTTTAAAACCTTCCATTAATTTCAAAGAATGAAGCGAGAGGTTTTTGATCTTCAGCTTATACTAAAAATATAAGTTTCATCATAATTATTCAAATTTGGTTCATCTGTAGTCAATAAGCTTATTGTAAAACCTATAAACCTCACTTAAAAAAGTGTTAAGGGACAACTAACTTTTATTTTAAAAAGAAAAACCAATTAATATAAAATAGTGATCAAAATAGTCCCTTAAAAAGTTATTTTTGTAACATGTCAAAAGTGAGTAACATAACATTTTAACACGTACAATCGATAAAGCCCTTAGAATGGTGGAAAACTATGAAAACCAGTTCCAATACGTTGTTATAATGTGTGGCAGATCTAGACTTACTGCGACATCAGGAAACGCCCTACTCGGCAACATGTAAAAATTACCCCAGCGAACTTAGAACATGAGATAACGTCTAATTCACAAGCCGGTGGATGAACAAATAAGCGAGGTTCAAGTCAGGCGAGGCCAGCTGGTTTGAAAGCGCTTAGAGTCTGGTGGTGTATTATGGAACCATCCTCTCCTCCTTTTTCGTTTTGGAATATTCTAGACCCATTAGTATAAATACAAGCCAGTCCTTGGTTCACGTTACCTATATTGTATTCACCACTCGTAGGAGACACTCTTGGCATCGTAGAGAAGACCGTGATGGTTGTGGTGTCTGAATCACCTCCTTGCTGCAGATCGAGCTGCACCGTAAGACTTTTGGCTTTATTTTGTGTTATTTGTGGTTAGTGGTTTCACAAACATCAACCTTAGTAGTCCCAGGGGTGCACATACACACGTATACAGAAATATAAAGAAAATGGATGTAAATAGAAGTAATGCAATTTAATAAAACAACATGATACATGATCAATATTTAGCACGTAATCTCAATAAGAACTGTCTATACAAACTAAATATGATATGGGGAAGCATTGCCTAAGTCTAGGCCAACAAGGGGCGTGAGGCGCCAGAAGGACTAGCTCAGACAATTGAGTTACGTTACTGGTCCCTCAATCACAAGGTATGTTGGCCGCGCACGTTTAGTTATGACTTACATAAGGCAAGTTCAAGTCCAGTTACATATGAGCGCCCTGAATACAGAGCAAAACCCCTTACAAGAGGATCAACCAACTTACATGCGTATATTTAAATCTACGGGCCATGCCCGGTCGGGAACACGTCCCACAATTTGATCACCCAACGGGCGGTCAATATCACAACATGCATACAAGTAATTAATGACTGCTCCAGCCGTGCCAGAGGGGCAGAAGCGGCTCATGAGCTGTACACTCCATAAGGGGAGTATTACTGTGTAGTAACAAAGATTAACCACGGGCCAATCTTGAGAATCATGAACGGCCCACAGGTTAACCACCCAACACAAGTGCGTGGGATTGACAAAAGTACCTAACTAGGTATGGATCCCAGGCCTCCATATAACTTGAACCATCTCTTTCCCTGGCAAGCTACATTTGAGTTACATCAGTGTCTCAATATCGACACGGTCTATTACCTAATCCTAACATGAAAGTTATCCTATTCATCCAGCCATGAAATAGGCTAATCATAATCTTTAACATCTAACTGGAAGTTCTACTCCATACATCCCTAACTTCTAACTGGAAGTTTACTCGATACATCCTTAACTTCTAACTGGAAGTTTACTCGATACATCCTTAACTTCTAACTAGAAGTTTAACTTAATACATCCTGCCGTTCAATAAGCTAATCCAGTGACTTGTTCCTGTCCAGGGGATCCATTTCCCTGAACTGCAAGCCTACGTTGATATGATAGATTAGTCGACGTGATGAGAGTTCGTAGTATGCCAATGGCGCTGATGGTGTCCTGCAGTGTTATATATTTCTTCCAAGCGGCCCGGAGAATATATAGTATGAGAACTCCACGTGATGGGGTGGTCAGTACGAAGAGAAGGGGAAAAACGTCCCTCTGATTCTAGAACATTGACTTGCGTCAGCCAACACCATTCACGGAGCTTTCAGTTGACTGTAACTCGTTGTTCAGAGCGGAGTTCTTCCCTGTCGCGCTCGGCCCATTCTCTCGGTGTCTGTTCTTTTCAGTGGGGCATCAGGCTCGACGGAAGAGTCGGTGAAGTAGGTATGTAAATAAACAAACAAATTTTATGGGCGTAGCATTTAACACTAGTATCTCATTTGTTAACTCTTGATGACTTGCTTGTACCACCAAAATATTCGTATTTTACACTTGAACGGGGCTAAGCCAGATTAGCCCTTTACAGAGCTTTGGAGCTTAGCATGAGTATCGAGAGACATAGTCGAGTATGTCACTGGGCCCTTAAAGCGTATTTTTAGTTAGTAGAGCTGTAAGATATTTCATGTAAATTACCTTAATACTATGTTTTTTGTAGGTAACTCTTATTTGTTTCCCTATGCCCTTACGACATAGTTTATTTTGTGAGCTGTGAGCTCTATTATACAATGTCCATAGCACATAGAATATGTATGTCAGTTGTACTGACCATTTCTATGCCCATCAGGCATGGTTTATTATAGTGCACCATGCGCTCTATTCTTCTACGTCTATTAGTCTTGGTCGCAAATATGCAAATATTGGAGTCATAAACAGATGACTTAGACTGTTTGACCATGCTGCAGCTATAGAATAGTGTAGTATTTAATAATGGAAGTTTGTTGCTTTGTTTCATGACCTAATTAGGTCGGCAACTCACACCAGTCTTGTAGGTGTCTAAGTCTATACTGTTTTAGGTATGCAACCTGTGGAAGGTCTACTGGTTTCTAGTTGTGGCTCGCGAGGCTATGTTTAGTATGAGTAGTTTGAGATGCCTATAGAATTGATCGATTTTGAATTCATTATTAATTAGTGTTATTATCTCCGTTGCAGGGTAACCTTATGTTTATACTATTGATTGCACTGGCAGTACTATTTAGGAAATGCCCGGCCATAGTATTAATTGCTTCTAGATTCCTGGTGACTAACCACTGACTAGGTTTAAAGGACCTGTTTCTCATCAAGGAACAAAGGTCACTGTAATCTATAACACTATTAGGAATCAACTCTTGCTAGCTAGCATTCCCGCCCTTGTAGCTTGTAACGAGGATTAAGATTATGGGATTTACCTTCTTATGTAAGTTTGTGTGTAGTTATAGTAAGCCAGATTGGCAGGAATAATAAATAGTTTATTATTTTGAATGGTGTCACTATGTACAAATGATGTGTCTTTATCCATTGCCCTATTAGGAGTATTAGAAGTAGTCTTGTGTTAGCGAGCTATTATTATTATTATTATTATTATTATTATTAGCACCGCGTCTTACTACCCGTTCGGGCTATACGCACTTACGCTAATGTGTAATGGTAGGGTGATTGTGAAATGAAATGGAGGACCTACAGTTTAACGTGGAATCCGAACCACGGTGGAGGCCTGGCATTCCTCACATTCACAAGATGTCTTGTCAGAGGTGAAGGAAGGGTTTGGTAATCAGATAAATCTGTGCCGGGACCGAGGATTGAACCCCGGCCGCCAGCATAGAAGTCTGACACCTTACCCCTAGACCGCCAGGTCACCGTTAGTGAGCTAACAGTTCTAATGTTTACACCTATAACCTATGAGTGCAGGTTGCAGGGTGTTCCCAGGTGCTTCACACCTGTTTGTGAGGTGCTTCACACCAATAGTTATTGATATAACTATTCATTCTTATTTATATTTTGTCTAATCTTAAACAATGGATTTTTTGAATAATTACAACCTATATTTTTATGTACTTTCTTTTGTTTTATTTCTTAATTAATAGACTAACTTTATTAATCATGTATATTATTCCTGTACTATACCTATATCCTATATTGTAGTAAAGGTAGGGTATAATGGTGCATTTGAATAAACTATTATAACAGCGAACTACTCAGTTTATAGTTAGAATAAGCTAATATAGGGTTTTTTGAAATAATCACAGGATGAATCATATACAAATATGCTTTAAGAGGGTTATTGGCTGTTTCTATTTATAAAATGTGCTTTCTTACTGTGATAGTTACCATTTACCTCAGCCCTCCACCCTTCCTGTTCCCTCCTTTTATTACCACACGCAATGAAAATAAAAAATGACAGAACCCTATTTAAAAACATTTAATGCTGGCAGACCGGTGAGACAAGAAGGAATATTGTTCATGTACAATTGTTATCAATATTTTGCCATTTTTAACAAAAAGGTTTGTTTAAACTTATGCAAGGTGTAATGATTTTTATGGTGTGTAGTGTATTAAGTCAGTCTAGAAAGTAGTTTTAGCAATATTGCTATGACAGGTTTGATAAAACGAGGTTGTTTATAAAATATTACATGGTGTGCAGAAAAATTTCATCTCTAAGTTGTTGAGTCCCAATAGTAGTTTGAGTTATTCTATACATTTCCAAGTTTGTTTTTGAAATGTGTGTTTTTGACCTTGTGTTTTAAGCATGAACGTTGAATCCCCAAAAATCAAGATAAAACGACTTTGAGAACACTTGAAAACTCAAGAAATAAATCGTCTTATTCCTTATTTCTGTCGATAGGGCTTGTAAGGCCACTTTTTTCTGGATGCTAATGATCATGAATGCTTAGGCTATTTTTAATCGTTACATAAAAACTGCATGATTTTGATTTCCCAGATGGCTTGTAGTTGTTGTAGTTGTATTTGTAGTTGTAGGGGTTGTAGTAGGTTAGGTTATGTTAGCTTAGCTTAGGTTAGGAAGTGCAACTTTTGAATATCATCTGTTAGATTGAAAAAAGTTAAGTTAGATTAGCTTAGGGAGAACCACCCTCAGTACATCTGACCAGGATTCAAACCCCACTTGACCTGTCATTGGCAGTCCAGTCTATCGCGATAGTTACACCTTAAACCATGCGGCCATGGAAGCACATATGATGATATTATTCAACAGAGAGGCCTTCAACTAGTGGCTCTCAAACCAATCTCACCACCAATCTACAGACTTTGACTATCACTAATGGCTGACACACTTCCTGCCTATGTGTAGTATGATGAATTTGCTGTCATTATAATATATATTATTCCATTACCTGAGAGACAACCACTTGCAAAAATGACTAGAATTGCCAAGAACACGGTTTGCATTTGACATCTCTTGAAAACAGGTTCCATGTTGTGACACTACTTCCAACATCTACCTATTTCGATTAAAAATATAATCTAGTTATTGTTGTATATTTTCCTAAGAATATGGATAACCATTTCTTCAAGTAAACACCATCCATATCACTTCTTGATTCTTCTAATTCTATACACAGGAATATCACTCTTGTTCCTAACATTATTCAACTGGCCAATAATAATGTACTGCAAACAATACATATATTTACTTTTTTTTTTTGCAAGTAACAAACTTATTATGGCTTCACACTTGTTGTTGGACAACTGTACACTTCCATCTTACTCTACATCTCTACAACAAACTGTTGATCTGTATGAATGGCTTCACACTTGTTGTTGGACAACTGTACACTTCCATCTTACTCTACATCTCTACAACAAACTGTTGATCTGTATGAATGGCTTCACACTTGTTGTTGGACAACTGTACACTTCCATCTTACTCTACATCTCTACAACAAACTGTTGATCTGTATGAATGGCTTCACACTTGTTGTTGGACAACTGTACACTTCCATCTTACTCTACATCTCTACAACAAACTGTTGATCTGTATGAATGGCTTCACACTTGTTGTTGGACAACTGTACACTGCCATCTTACTCTACATCTCTACAACAAACTGTTGATCTGTTTGACTGTGGTTCAAGATTAATTGATTAACTGTTTGTGGTGCAGTTTATTTTATATCATGTAGATTTTTACCAGAAAGGTTTTAGGCTATATATCATATTAATTAAATTGATGTTTTTCAAAGATTTTGTCTTAAAACGCGTGATCAATGGTAGATGCTCTTATTGAATGTAGAACTAATTATTTTTCTGTATAACTTGATCACCCAAATCCAGAGAATTACTACAATACACATCTCAATATTAAATAAAAAGAGAAATCATGTTTTGGGTTATTGGGTTGTTTTGAATTCATGTTAAATTTCTAGGCTGCCAATGAGAGGGAGATCGAGGTTTGAATCTAGGTCAGATGTACTGAGGTCACAGCAAATGTTAAACATTAGTAAGGGTTGTTGCTTTAAAAACTGAACAAAGCCTGCACAGGTATCTAATGGTGATAAAGGACTTCCTTCATTGCTTTCCTGCATGAAATAGCATTTAAATTCAGAAATATATTTCTTAGCATTCTTGTTAGTCACTCAACCAGGTATATTAGTAGAAAGCTGCACTATTGTGTAATAAATCAGAATAAGAAACTGGCCCTATGTTTTGAGCATGTGTGCCATCTACAGTACACAGAGTTTGTTGTTCATACACAAGTTTCATTGCCTCAATTAAGCGACAAGTTGGCAAAATAAGTGGAAAAAATTCAGGCTAAATACTTGTTTTATTTCTGTTCTCCAATATTTCTCCCAAATAAACAGTTGACCCAATTAACCGGTACCCCAATGAATCAGAATCCACTCAACTGGTTTTAAAACGACATTAAACTTCACCACATAACCCTTGCCAGTTCATGTATTTTTTTAAAATTATGTTGTATGTGTGTATAAACCTAAATAGAAGTAACTGATGTATTGAATTTATTATTCGATACTAAAAAATGTGTATACATTATGTATTTATTTATTATGAGAAAGAAATGGGGAGAACACAATTCACCGTAATTGCTGGGTTAAAGCAAACCATAGTGTTTAAACAAACCATTTGAACAAAATGTTCACACTATATTAAATGTACAAGTATTTATAATTATTAATGAAACAATCTATAAAACATTTACATAGATGAATCACATTAATTAGCATATAGATTTTAAAATTCATGTATTAATAAAGTTTTTTTTGTTTATTTTATGAAAACTTGAATTAATTTTTTAATTAATAGACTTCCTATCCTATTTATTAACAAATTTAAATATTTAGTTAATATAAATATCATACCTGAAAGCTTATTAAATTATTAAACACGAAATGAATTTTTAAATATAAATTAGCTCTACTATTGTTATTAAATTTTAACTAATCTGTTAGTAATTTAGAAAAACTTAAATTATTTACTAGAATATGTTCAATCTACATAATCTAATATTTATTTTGTTGTATTTTAAGGGTGTTCTGCTACCGTCAAGTGGACAGGTAACTGGTGCACTTTTATTGATGCACTCATTCAGTTGGTACTATTTAAAGATGGAGAAAGCTCACAGGATATATACTTACCTCGAGAGATAACACAAGTTGTCATTGACCCATCACTGCATACAGAACCAGAGGGTATGTTGTGAATTTTTACAAAAGTTTAATATAAGGATACATACTCTGCTAGTTACTTTAACATTAACAAATACAAAAAAAATCAATTTAAACAACACATAGCATGGAAAATCCATTGATGAATAATAAATAGATTTGACAGTGTTGACAACTGAGCTGAAAAATTCATTCTTTGAAAAAAGTGACACACACACTAATCTTAGTAGTAATTACTATGGTCATTAGAGCTCTCTTTAGACAATCTGGACCAGAGGTGGCACTGGGTGCTGGAATCCTCGGGGGTAGATTTAATACCAACTGTCGC
>CABEEJ010003543.1:46290-71429 GCA_901482245.1 Timema douglasi | reverse complement strand
AAATATGTTTAATGAATGAAGACACTTTACAGACATTTCATGACGGAATGAATGTTATGAGACGAGCGCTGTGAAGGAAGGGAGACTTAGTAATGCCTGAGTCCGGCGTAGCCCAGAGGAGCCGCGTGACTGGCGTATCCCAGAGGAGCCGCGTGACTGGCGTAGCCCAGAGGAGCTCCGTGGCCGGCGTAACCCAAGGGGGCTGCGTAAGACACGGCCTTAGCCACGGGGGCGGCGTAAGCGACGGGAGCGACAGCCTTGGCGGCGTAGTGGACGGCGGGCTCACGGTGTACGACGGCGTTGAATCCGTTGTGAGGGTCGGCGGTGTAGTCGACGGTACGACGGGTGCCGTCGGGCTCCACCAGGCTGTAGCTGCCCTGGACGACGTCTCCCTCCCTGGACTCGTGCTGGCTCTTGGAGTCGCCGGTGTGGGCGTCGTTCACTCCGTACGAGAAGCTGTAGTGGGCGGGGGCGTCAGGGTAGATGGGTTCCAGCGTCTTGGCGACGGGGGCGGCGTAGTGCACGGGAGCGGGCGCGTAAGCCACTGGGGCGGCGTGAGCGGCGTAAGCCACGGGGGCTGCGTGAGAGGCATAAGCCACTGGGGCGGCGTGAGAGGCGTAAGCCACGGGGGCGGCGGCGTAACCGGCAACAGCGGGTCCTCCCAGATATCCGGCCCGAGCCACGGCCAGCACTGCGGCGAATACAACAACCTGGAGGAACGATACAATAATACAACAACCTGGAGGGACGATACAATAATACAACAACCTGGAGAGACGATACAATAATACAACAACCTGGAGGAACGATACAATAATACAACAACCTGGAGGAAAGATTCAACCAATAATTTAAACATTCCTTTTTGTTCTTATATTAATATTAAATTGTGTCTTATTTCGGATTTAACTGCGAAAAGGTTATATTTCAATCAATATTAAAAATGTGCCTTTTATAACCTCAGAACAGTTTGGTTTTTTTCCCGCACATCCGAGAATTTAATTTTAGTTTAGCTTTGTTGTTGAGGAAGGTAGAATATTTAGCAAAATGTACCCGCATTTGTATTGAATTATATTTTAAAACAATCAGAAACCCGCTCTCGGTGCTCCCAGCTGGGATTCGAAACTTAACCCGTCTGTTATCGTAAATCTGACAACTTAGTCTGTATGACCACTAATCTAACTACCTTGACAATTGAATGAAAATATTTTTGGTCTCTAAAGTCTAGTGCGTGTAATGCCTATGTAATGTATCATTACTTTTAACATATTATAAATGGCAAGTTTTTATAGTGAGTGTCCTTACATATAACTAAGTGGTAACGGTGTCTCAACCTCAGGCCAAGGAGACTAGGTTCGATTCTGCGAGGTGGTGATTAATATATTTATAGTATCTGCTCTTATCATACGAGTTCGTCCTGCTAACCAATTATTAGCAAAGGCTAGGCGTGCTGTAGTTTGTTTAGTTAGTTTGTAAGACATGCACATCTAATTATAAGAGCAAATTATAATAAATGGTTGCTCTACTTTAGTCACTTTCTAAGTACTGTGACGCGTCAAACAATGGAAACTTTGTCTAACCGGTGTAATGTGTTTACATTGGCTTGTTGCGACTCCTCCATACCTCCTGTTTCAAGGGACCTTGGTTCGTAGCCAGTGCAACCCGCTTCGCTGCGGCCTGTGGATTGATTGTTGGAACAGTCCAGTCCGGGAGGTCTGGGTTTCAATCTTGGCCGAGTTTACCGATACATTGTTTCGTAATTGTTTTCCACACTCCTTTTGCGAAAATACGTGGACATTTATTCTAAACTCTACATTCCTTATCCCTACCACCTCTTCTTTAGGGTAGTTTTTTAATGAGCTTACCATGTATAGGTATTAAGACACGGTGGAAAAAAGCGTAAGTTAAGAAAATAGAGAACCTACTGAATTCTTATTGATCCATAGTACGGTACGTCTTGCCCTACTTCTGTCCTAGTATAGACCTACCTTGAGAGCCATGATCGGCTGTGTCTTGTCCTAGTATAGACCTACCTTGAGAGCCATGATCGGCTGTGTCTTGTCCTAGTATAGACCTACCTTGAGAGCCATGATCGGCTGTGTCTTGTCCTAGTATTGACCTACCTTGAGAGCCATGATCGGCTGTGTCTTGTCCTAGTATTGACCTACCTTGAAAGCCATGATCGGCTGTGTATTGTCCTAGTATAGACCTACCTTGAGAGCCATGATCAGCTGTGTCTTGTCCTAGTATAGACCTACCTTGAAAGCCATGATCAGCTGTGTATTGTCCTAGTATAGACCTACCTTGAGAGCCATGATCAGCTGTGTGTTGTCTTACTGGTGTCCTAGTATAGACCTACCTTGAAAACCATGATCAGCTGTGTATTGTCTTACTGGTTTCCTAGTATAGACCTACCTTGAAAACCATGATCAGCTGTGTATTGTCCTACTAGTGTCCTAGTATAGACCTACCTTGAAAGCCATGATCAGCTGTGTATTGTCCTAGTATAGACCTACCTTGAGAGCCATGATCAGCTATGTGTTGTCTTACTGGTGTCCTAGTATAGACCTACCTTGAAAACCATGATCAGCTGTGTATTGTCTTACTGGTGTCCTAGTATAGACCTACCTTGAAAACCATGATCAGCTGTGTATTGTCCTACTAGTGTCCTAGTATAGACCTACCTTGAAAGCCATGATCAGCTGTGTATTGTCCTAGTATAGACCTACCTTGAGAGCCATGATCAGCTATGTGTTGTCTTACTGGTGTCCTAGTATAGACCTACCTTGAAAACCATGATCAGCTGTGTATTGTCTTACTGGTGTCCTAGTATAGACCTACCTTGAAAACCATGATCAGCTGTGTATTGTCCTACTAGTGTCCTAGTATAGATCTACCTTGAAAGCCATGATCAGCTGTGTATTGTCCTATTATAGACCTACCTTGAAAACCATGATCAGCTGCGTCTTGTCTTGAAGAGAGTCACTAGATTAGTGTGACGTGACACTGTCCACCTCGGTATTTATACACTGCCAGATAGTGATGTAAGCTGCCTCCCTTTCACCCGCTATGTGTGCTCGACATTCACTACTATTATTACTATTATTTTTACAAAAGATGTTAATAGGAAATAAATAAATAAAACCAAATCCGTGAATCGTGCGGTCCAAGAGAAAGGTGCGATACCCCCCCATTTGTGAGTTGGGCGGTAAAGTGGGGGGGTGGGGAGGGAGGGGCTATCCATAAATCACCGGTTGGTCGGAAAGTGAGTCTGCTGTTGTTCACTAGACGGGGACCTTGAACTAGACTGTGAACCTCCGCGCGGTGGTCAGTTCCGGGCCTTGGCGATCTCACAACCGTCTTTTCTACAGTCGCGTGGTCTGACGTCGGGGCTTGGATCCCTGTCGGGTGTACAAAGGGTGTTTTAAAAAAAATGGTTCTACACTATCTCTCCACGCAAATGCGGGTACACTTCCTGTGAATTCAACTTTCCTCATCCCTAACACACTGGCGTAATAAATACATGTGCGTTTAGCACAGGTGATGGTTTCTTTACGTTCTTCGCGTCTTCACGCCCTTCCTGGCCATCCGCCCTATGAAGTATGGAAGAGTGAGGTAGAATTTAGAATAGATGTAGCCGCATTTTCGTGTATGGAGAGTAGACAACCATATTAGGGAAAATTGACCCGAACAGACGAGGTTGATTTTAGTCCGCTCGCCCATTGGTGCAAATTCAAAACTATTAATTTCCTGATATAAGTGGTAGGGATGAACAGGGTTGATTAAAGGAAGTGCACCAACATTAGTGGGGAAATAAGAGGTGAAAGTCACAGGAATGAAATCAGCTATAGCACATGATTGGATTCCGTTAAATAAAAAGTTGAATTAGGATATTCTGTTAGCAAAAATAAAATGGTTAAAAAATTTAACAAATCGTTTTAAATTTGTCCGACACCTAAGCTTAGTCGGTAACTTGTCCGGGTTCGATTCCCGGTATGATTGGGAAAAAAAATATTTTGTTAAATTGAGGTCTCCCTCCTTTCTCAATGAAGAATTAACGATCAGAGGACTGGATGCTGTGTCTGTTCTACCTATAAGTTAGTTTATATTTCATGCGCTATCATTAGGTTCAGAAAAAGAACGTTAACACCTTCAGTAATCGATAAAACACTTAAATTTAAATGCACTTAAAAGTAGAAAAATTATGGATACAATTCTTCTTCTTAATATATAACCTTTTAGTTACAATAATTCGTTATAACGGCCGGTTAAAACACGTAGGCCTTTCTTACTTCTTTTTTTTTACCAAAAAATTATTTTTTGACTGATTAAAAAAAATAATGTTAAGAAGAAAAATGTGCAGTTGATTTGCTTTTTCTGTAATCTCAGGCGACAAAGGCAATAAACGATAGACTTCTGCTAATGATAATATATGTGTCTAATTATCATTTAAATTTTAAAAATCAACCGTAATTCACATTTAAAGGGTCAAGTAGTCAAGCTCGTGAGAATATTTTAATATTACTTTGCGTAGATGTTATAAGTTTAAAATGGTTTCGATGAACCTAAAATATGTTTATTTTAATATGCTCATTAAAACGCGTTTCGTGAGATCTCTGCGGTTTTTAATTATCTGTCATGTCCTGTCATTGTTTCTCCTGGTTATGATATTCTTATCAACTAAATTTGTTCAAATAATTACGCAATGGTGAGTTCATGTTACTTTTTGATGTTTAGTGTATTGATGTCATTAACATTTTGGAAGGTGACCTGGTGGTCTAGGGGTAAGGTGTCAGACTTCTGTGCTGGCGGCCGGGGTTCAATCCTCGGCCCAGGCAAAGATTTATCTGGTTACCAAACCCTTCCTTCACCTCTGACAATACATCTTGTGAATGTGGGGAATGCCAGGCCTCCACCGTGGTTCGTCACGTTAAACTGTAGGTCCTCCATTTCATCTCACAATCACCCTACCATTACACATTAGCGTAAGTGCGTATAAGCCGAACGGGTAGGAAGACGCGGTGCTAATAATAATAATATTTTGGACCTATAGATTATAATGGATCTTGACGTTCCATGTGCCCCTGAACTCAGATCTTACAATTCTGTGTGTGTACCCTGGGCTACAGCCCGAACTGTTTGATGGGCTTACAGTTCTGTGTGTCTGTATCCCGGGTTACAGCCCAAACTGTTTGATGGGCTTCGTTCAAAATTGATATTAAAATGTTATTGTCATACCTCGAGGCCGAATCGAAAGTTTGATTCTAGTCCTAACATTTAAGCGAAGTTTACTTAAAACTGAATTTTGATGATTTGTCATTTTTATTAAACTAGGGTTTTGTCACAATTTTGCTCAAAATGGGTATTTGGAGAGATTTTCACATGCTCGTTTTTCTAAAGCATTGTCATTTGTGAGGGTCGTATAATTTTTGTTTGAAATTATAGCAAACGTAATATTTCTAATCTAAATACTTATGTTCTCATTTTATTCAAATGTATTTATTTTGAAAACGGTTGTTACAAATAAGCACCGCGGTAATATTAGTGTTGGTGTTGTGGCTATACTGTAAAATGAACGTACTCCTCATCAGGTTATTTTGAGCTACCATTTTGGTTGTAATCTTGTGTGCTAACTGCGCTAATGTGTTAGAGATTAGAAAGGTTTAATTTATATTAAGTGTACCCACATTTGCGTGGAGGGAGAGTTGAAAACCTTTTAGGAAAGACCACACGCACTGCACCTCGACTGGGATTGAACCCCCAATCTCCCCGTCATTTGCGGCCGTTTTTTTTTCAAGAGTGACGTCTTAGACTATGCGTCCACCAAAGTAAAAGCAATGGGCGGGTAGTAAACGAGTGTTTCCAAAGTTCACGGCGTGTGCCGCTCATCTCTTCACTTGGGTTAAAACAGCTCCTAGGATCTTAGTAGTAGTAATAATAGAGCGGACAGTAACCGAGACACCGTGCTAGTCCTGAATGTTTGCTTCCCGGCGTGCAGCAGGCGCTCTGCTGTGCAAGGCCGTCTGAAGGCCGCACTTTTACTAGACTCACCCGGCCCGGGTTCGATCTCTGACTAATGCACTTCCGCTACCGCTTTATGGAGCGACATTTCTTTGAATGAGAATAAAATATGAGAGAGTTAATTTATTATGAACGTTTTATTATTTTCACGGGAAACTACTATTTAAATAATATATGCCAACGTTAGATTAAATTTTCTAAAATAAATAGGATGTGGTAGCGAGCCTTTAATGGGTACCATACGTTTCATTAGTCAATGTTTATATATATATATATACACTAAACATTCTCTCTGAAATTTAAGTGGCTTTATTTAGATGTTTTTTGGTAAATGGTGCTTCACTCTACCTGCTGAAGAATGTGGGTACATTTCCTCTATATTCTCTCTATTTCGTCCCTACCCCAGTAGTGTAAGAATGTGGGTACCTTTCCTCTATATTCTCTCTATTTCGTCCCTACCCCAGTAGTGTAAGAATGTGGGTACCTTTCCTCTATATTCTCTCTATTTCGTCCCTACCCCAGTAGTGTAAGAATGTGGGTACCTTTCCTCTATATTCTCTCTATTTCGTCCCTACCCCAGTAGTGTAAGAATGTGGGGGTGGTCAGAGGGGTGGTCAGATGTGGGGCACGGAAATATAGAAGTTTATCAATTAGTTCCTCATCTTAGTATGATTGATAAAGAGACTAATAAAAAGTACAAACATATCATTATTGTTATTTTATATGTATTGAGAATGTGTCAGAAGTGACAGCTGCAGAACACATAACTTGACGTACGAACATATGAATATTTGTAGATCTAGAAACGTCTCCATCTGTGAGAAGCTTCTACCCGTGTAACTGTACAAGTACCACAAGTTGTAATTGTAATGAAAGTGTGCGATGTGCTAATGCTACAAGGACATGTGACGTAACGGTCTGTGTGTCCAGCTGATGACCACGTGGTCACACACCTTCTTGACCGGTCCTCCATGGGCCCACTTCTGATTGTGTACGTTTCCTAGTGTTTCCATAACTTTTATACAACTATTAGATCACTGATGGACAACCGAATACTCTTTACTGATATCCACTCTCAGTTTTACTATGGACGGTAGCAATATCCTCTTTAATAATTACAATATGAGCCTATCTTATAAGCTGCACCATAGTGGAACCAAGCAAGGTAGCAGTCTTACCTTGACTTATTACACTATGGCCCTATATTATAAGCTACACCATAGTGGAACCGAGCAAGGTACCAGTCTTACCCTGACTGATTACACTATGGCCCAATCGTGTAAGATACACCATAGTGGAACCAAGCAAGGTAGCAGTCTTACCTTGACTGATTACACTATGGCCCTATCCTATAGCTACACCATAGTGGAACCAAGCAAGGCAGCAGTCTTACCTTGACTTATTACACTATGACCCTATATTATAAGCTACACCATAGTGGAACCAAGCAAGGTAGCGGTCTTACCTTGACTGATTACACTATGACCCTACATTATAGGATACACCATAGTGGAACCAATCAAGGTAAGTTTGCTATCTTACAGGATAAAGATAAGAAGAGACCCTATCAGCTTGTAAGTTGACTGCGTGTTCTGACAACTGCTAGAGAAGTGCGTAGTCCAATTTTTATATTCGAAGATAAGTCGAATAGGAAATATTCTCAACGTCGAACCAAACTTGGAGTGTTTTATATCGTTTTAATTTTAAAATAATTGATATGCTATATCTATATATAAATAAATTTAAACGCTAAACACGATCTATAAAATGTTCCGCACCAAGACTGGTAGATCAATGAGCGATCGGTTATCACACATCAGAATCCAATGGCCTTGTCCTGAGAGAGTTTTTACCTAAATGGCTTCCCACTTTTTCTCCACGCGAATGCAAATACATTTATTCTAAAACTCTACCTTCTTCATTCTTACTCCAATAACTCGTTTAGGTTAAATAACAGCATTACCTATTAAATAACATTAATAACTAAACAAAAGTCTATAACTGTGTACCATCACCGATTTATTTGAATTAAATAAAATGAAAAATACTCCTAAACACGGGAATAAAGCCGGGTCCAGGGGTTATTTTTCATCTAAATTTAAATAAGATGAATTCAAAAACGTCCATATCCATAACTAGAGTAAATTACCACCTTGATACAAAAATATGTTTATAATTTCTAAGACCCCTTTCACACGAGCTTGCGAGAGCTGAATCTTATTAAGTGCATACTCTGTTTCGCGCTGCACTTGGCGGAGAAGAACCTAACAGCCTTTCAATGCAGAACACTCTGGCGGGCATTGTGGGACACAAGCTGGAATTGTCATATAAAGACAAATGAAGGCTGGCTGTAAATTTGCCGAATATTTCCATGTTTATAGTTTTTCTGGAACGAGCATCTTAAAATATAATAAAGCTCATTAAAAGATTAAAATACAAACCAGAAATAATCGAAAAAAAAAGCTTACATCGTATATATAAGCTAGCTCTCCCCAGTACAGTTGTTGGAGCTTCATGCCCGCGGGTCAGGCTGTCTACGCAGCATGGGTGGCGTAATCCGCCCCCCACCCCCACACACCTCCAACTACTTCAGCCCTACAAATTACGCTGCCTCTGCAGATAGCTAAGGCTGCGTATCTCGTCACCTATGCAAACTTTTAAGGTCGCCGTCGACACCGACTTCGACCCTCATCCTCAGTACCGCTACGCCCACGACATCCAGGACGCCCTGACCGGCGACTCCAAGACGACGCCTGAACAGCCAACAAAGGTTTCAACAGTCCATGCCTTAGAGACCGTGTCAAAATGTCGCTGCAGGAGCCAAGTAGTCCCCAGAATTGTGGACCAGAGTATCAAGTATTCACAGTAATACCTTCACAAATACTGAGATCATTCTTAAGGCCCGAACACGGTGGCTAAAAATCTATTTTTATAGTATTCTCTGACATTTCCAGGTTTCTCCCCACCTGCAACCGCCAGGTTAAACCATAGTTTAATAAGTTAGGGTAAGACTGGTACCTTGCTTGGTTCCACTATGGTTCAGCTTATAAGATAGGGTCATAGTGTAATCACTAATCAGTCAAGGTAAGACTGCTACCTTTCAGGGCAGGTGGAATGTATATTTTATCTGTACACATATTGACTACGCTTTAGTGCTGTTATTTGTCACGTTTGTCAACTTTGATATGACGGTACTCTAAGTAAATGCTTTTATTTAAAAATAAAAGTGTTATGTAGAACTCCGAGAATTATTGTTAAAAAAAATCGCGTCACGTTTTAAGTATGAATATAGTACTAGACCCTCCCCCCCTCGCATTATTATTTTCAACATACATATTGAAGAATCATCATAGACTCTACCATAAAATATGAGTGACTATCGACATTTTTATGAGGAATAAATTAAATTTTCTAAATAAAATAGAGCCTATGTTACTCGCTGATAATGTAGCTTTATATTGGTGAAAGAATTTATAAAATCGGTCCAGTAGTTTTTGAGTTTATCCATTACAAAAAAAAAAAATCAAATCTTTCCTCTTTATAATATTAGTGTAGATTACGTATGTCAATTCCTTTCCTCATTAACATCCCAGCTACTCCCATCTTCTAATTGACTCAGTCTTTGAGCCTAGAACCATATATTACGTTCGATCCATTGTCGTTTTAAAATTAAAATCTCTTCTACAAGATGTTCTCGATACGTTTGTCATACATAGTCTGCTCCTAGTAATGATACACTTTGGCACAACATCGTGTATGGTTTTATATATTTTATTATTTAAATATTGGTACAAATATCACATAGTCACATAACACACATTCACACATGCAACAGTCGCCTGGACGACTGTGACGTCACTGGTCCTTCTCCGGGGCGGAGGAGGAGGGTGACTTATTAGTGCTTGTAAGCGAGAGCGGGGGCGGCATAACCATGGGAGGCGTACGCCACGGGGGCGGCATAGCTCACAGGAGCCACAGCCTTGGCGTAAGTGGGAGCAGCGTAACCGTAGGCGGGAGCTGCGTGCACTTGAGCGTAGGCGGGGGCGGCGTGCACTTGGGCGTAGGCAGGGGCGGCGTAACCGTAGGCGGGGGCGGCGTGCACTTGAGCGTAGGCGGGAGCTGCTTGCACTTGAGCGTAGGCGGGGGCGGCGTGCACTTGGGCGTAGGCAGGGGCGGCGTAACCGTAGGCGGGAGCGGCGTGGACCTTAGCGATCGCGGGTGCGGCGTAACCGTAAGCGGGAGCGGCGTGAACCTTAGCAATAGCGGGGGCGGCGTAAGTGGCGACTGGGGCTACAGCCTTAACAACCGCGGCGCCTTCCTTGTGTACGACGGCGTTGAATCCGTTGTGAGGGTCGGCGGTGTAGTCGACGGTACGACGGGTGCCGTCGGGCTCCACCAGGCTGTAGCTGCCCTGGACGACGTCTCCGTCCCTGGACTCGTGGTGGCTCTTGGAGTCGCCGGTCAGGGCGTCCTGGATGTCGTAGGCGTAACTGTACTGAGGATGAGGGTCGAAGTCGGTGTCGACGGCGACCTTAGCGAGGGCGGGACCGGTGGCGTAGGCCAGGGGAGCGGCCACTTTAGCTACGGCGGGGGTGGCGTACGCAATGGGGGCAGCATGATTAGCGTAACCAATGGGAGCAGCGTAGCCGATGGGGGCAGCATGAGCAGCGTAGCCGATGGGGGCGGCATGAGCAGCGTAGCCGATGGGGGCGGCGTGGGAAGCATACGTTGGTCCTGCGGCGTAGGTGATGGCGGGTGCAACGACCCCAGCCCTAGCAACAGCAACGACCGCTGCGAGCAGACAAAGCTATAACAGAAGAACAAGACAATCTTACAAAGTGTTTCTTGACATACCATCGAGGAACACCTCATGAAGACTTGACTTGATACGTTGTGGCACTCCATCTAGTCTGGTTGGAGTGACTTGGACATCTCTCGCAGCGGGCTTACCACCTGACAGGGGACATCAATATGCTTGTATCCAATTTTTGAACAATTTGTTAAGATCCGCCCAATTATTAGTTAACGGCTGTGTGATATTTCACGAATACAAGGGTGAATAACGTATGGTTAGACATTCATAGGAAGAGCCTTCCATATCTGGCATGAAAGTTAATACATCTCTAATTTATTCATACTTCAATTATTATTACTCATAGAGGTGTAGAGTTGGATCCCGACTGAACTTACTCAGGCTTATTTTTTGTACAATGTGATTTTACACCAATCAAACAGGCCTTGAAGATCCTTTTACTTGCGTCCTTTTAGGTCCTTCCAAGAGTCAAAACAGTACCTTGATACAATTTACAGTTAGAGTGTGATCGTGTCAATTTCGGTTAATCAGTCGTTAGAGGGGCGCTTAAGGTGCGGCCGAAGGGAGCGAAAGTATTTTTATAGTTTTTATAGAATTGAAATTTTCTGGTCAAAATAAATCAACCATTTCTCCAGTAGCAACATAGAGTTTAGTTTTCTGCACATGCTAATTTCAACAGATCTTGAATATCTGTCAAGGGTGTCCTGGAATTTTGTCAAAACATTTTTAAATAAAGAGAAAACGTTTTGACAAAATTAAATAATAATATTTAGCACCGCGTCTTACTACCCGTTCGGGTTATACGCTTTAAGTACCAATTACTCTAATGGATTAGGAATGAGGAAGGTTAAATTAGAGGAANCCCCCAGTTCACCCGACCGAGATTCGAACCTCGATCTCCCCGTCCTCAGCAGTCGAGCTCAACACGACAAGCGCGTTAGCCAACTACGCCACCGAGGCGGGTCATCTTTACTAAAATAGTACAGTAAAATGTGATTACGAAAATTGACGCCAAAAATATTTATGAATGAACCGTAAAACTCTTTTATGATAAAATAAATTTGCTTTCTTTTTAGCCAGAAGGATGGCCTCGTATACGAGACGAACCGGGGTGCCTCACTGGTAGAGCATTGGTGCGTAAATCCAGAGGTTCCGGGCTCAATCCCCGTGTTCCAGTTGTCATTTTTCACTGAATTGAATTTCTTAAGAGTTGACCCATTTATTAATTCAACAATTTTCTATGATAAAATTACAGCGCATGTTCTCAATTTTAATTTTTTCTCTAAAGATTTGTAAAATATATTGATTTATAAAATATCTCTGATGGATAGTTGAAGTCACATATTTATTTTACTAAAAAACGTTTATAAAGTAAATATGACAGTGTGACACCGTCCTAGGGAAACAACGAGTCACTCTAGCACAAACTATTTGATACAAACACAGTCTGGGATCGAACTCCCTTACCTTAAACGCCATCCTCTTGTTTGTGTTGTCTTCTTGCTGACGAGAACAATTCAATTGTGACTTGTCTTCGGCGTGTGATTGAGTTTATATAGCAACTGGTGTAACCCTTAAGTTCATGGAAGCCACAACGATGATGCAAGCTATCTCGAGTCCCTCTCTTACTGCCCGTGTGTGTGTGTAAGTACCCTCCCCCCCTACCTCTTCTTGCCCTCCGCGGGTCGCTGGCCCCCGGGGGTAGACCTCGTGCACTGTAATTTAAACTCCGGTGGTGGAAGGAACAGTTGGACTTGCTTACTTACCTTCTCTCAATCTTGTGCTGTTTGTTGCCTTTTGTTTGCTCTCTTTCGAGCGATCTATCACCCTGTCCTCTTCACACCAATCTTCCTCTCTTTCTTGTGTCGTCTGTTGCGCAACGAAACGACCGCGGAGAAAGTGGGGGGGAGGGGGAGCATTACGATGATCGGAACTAGATGGGGAAAGTGGGGATAATGTTTTCTGTGAGATTACTGGGTATCTTTCAAAAACCCCGCATCGGTGAGCGCGTGGACAAAGGTGTCAGTTTCGTTTGGATCGGGTTGGTGGTGACGTTGAGATCAGGATTCAAATACCGTTCGGATGTACTGAGTTGCTTTTTTTTTTTGCTTTTTTTCTGAATAGTTCACATTCTCCCTTGACGCAAAGGCTGGTACGTTTATTCTAAAGTTCTACCTTTATCAGATCTACCCCAATAGTGTAAATATGTGGTGAGACTGGATGAGGGGTGGATATATAATATAATGTATTAATAACCTCGGCCGTGGGCTATATCATGAGGTGCAATCATCCTTGAGAGTTTGGCCTAAGTCCCCTTCGGGTCAAAATAATAGGCTCGTGTGTGCATGTATTTGCCCGAATTCAGATTCGTGGATTAATCCCCTCCCATTCAACCTAAATAATATCCCCAGACCTGCACGAGTGGTCACATGGCTTAAGACATCTGGGATGCCAGTGATTAGAGGCCAAGGTTCGATTCTCGACCGGATGTTTTTTAACATTTCTTCTCTACGCTGATCTGAATGCTCGTCCTTCTAAAACTACTCTCCTGATCCTTACCTCTTAGATTGAGTCGCGAACAGTTTGATTGTGTAGATTGTCAATGAAACGAGCCGCCAGGGACGTTAATAGTGGGCTGTGCATTCTGGTCCCGAGGGATTCGGAGTTCACCACTGTTATCAACCTCAACACCGCGGCTGAGGTCGATGAACGATCGACGGAGGTGGCTCCTCGCTAAATGGCTGAGACGTTTGTAAATAAACATTAACCTAAACAAACCAGTTTGGTTCTGATTGAGCTGTTGGACTCGATAAACCTGATTCCAGGTGGGAATGTTTGGCCGGATCTGTACTCACTCGACTCAAACCTAGAATACGTCACTGTGTTATCTTCATTTAGAGAAAGTATTGTGAGTGTGAACATTTTCACTCTAGAGGCTATGATGGATTTTGAATAGGTATATGGACTTACAGTTATTGCTGCCATTTTGTCCCTTTTTGTGTCTTTCTGTCTATATGTATGTATGTCTGTCTGTCCCTTTGTATGTCTTTCTGTCTATATGTATGTGTTTCCCTTTGTATGTCTTTCTGTCTCAATACATGCCTGTCTGTCCCTTTGTATGTCTTTCTGTTTATGTGTATGTCTGTCCCTTTGTATGTCTTTCTGTCTATAGTATGTCTGTCTGTCTATATGTATGTCTGTCTGTCCCTTTGTGTGTCTTTCTGTTTATGTGTATGTCTGTCCCTTTGTATGTCTTTCTGTCTATAGTATGTCTGTCTGTCTATATGTATGTCTGTCTGTCCCTTTGTGTGTCTTTCTGTCTCCATATATGTCTTTCATCCCATGTCTGTCTGTACTTGGGGTTACAACCGAAATTGTTTTATGTATTTTGTTCAAAATCTATTTTTAAAGGCCTAAAACTAATAATACTTTACTGATTATTAATTTTGCATATTTCAAAATTTTTCTGGTATAGTTTTAACGAGTTGGTTGAAATGTGTTTTAGGGAAGTCTTTTACTTGGTGCACATGAGCTTAAGGTCAGTTTACTAATGGGTGATTTTTTTAATTTGATTTTTTTTATAAATAACTATAAAAATGTTATAAATGTATTACTCAAAAGTTTTTCATTTGATAATTATCAACTACTTTTTCTTTGAAAAAAATATGTAAGTGTAGTTTACTTATTGATGACTGATTTAAAAAACAAAATTGTTCCTAGCTCTATAGGGCTATGTGAAAATGTAAGCACGTTCACAGTAATAAATTAACGAATTGGGTTTTGGGTACTGTGTCTGTTCTAGAATTTTGTTAGATTTTGAGTTGTCAGTCGCTTCATGCTTGGCTTATTTTCACTATGTTTCACTACCCATTTGGACTACCCACATATATATTCGTTTAACCGGTGTGGTAGAGGGGGCAGATGCAGACTTTACAGTAAATATAATATATAACCCTTCCTTCACCTCTGACGACAAGACGTGTATTAATAACACCTTGTGAATGTGTGGAATGCCAGGCATACACCGTGGTTCGGATCCCACGTTAAACTGTAGGTCCTCCATCTCATCTCACAATCGCCCTACCATTACACATTAGCGTAAGTGCGTATAACCCGAACGGGTAGTAAGACGCGGTGCTAATAATAATAATCCATCTCATCTCACAATCGCCCTACCATTACACATTAGCGTAAGTGCGTATAACCCGAACGGGCAGTAAGACGCGGAGCTAATAATAATAATAATATTAATAATAATACAGTAAATATACCCGCATTTGTGTTCAGGGAGGGTGGTAAACAATTTAAGGGGGGAAATACTAAAACCCCGTCACCATGAACCCAAACAACATGAGCCTGACACTTAGACCGCGCGTCCACTATCTTGTGTTGTCTAATGTTTTTTTAGTTTTCAATTCAAAATATAGTTATGCGGGTGCAGTCTTAGAACAAACACCACCTGTTTTTTCTGCTCTTGATATAATGACAACTGTAGCTGTACTATCTGTATTAATTTATGGTTATTGATACTATTTGTCGAAAATTATAGTTTCAGAACATATTATTTGGCGTCGTAAAATATAAAAGTATCTTTTGTAACGATCTTGTTTCACCGCGATACCACTTTGCTTGATACTATGATATCATTATATTTGTGGAAACTGGTTAATAAAACACTTAGAGCGATTTATTGCTTTGACCTTTCAATTTATTTATTATTCATACCATTTCCTCGCTACCTCATTCTCTCAAATACTATTTGTAGCAGATCCCTATTAGTTTGTTTCACATGTGTAAAAGTTGACCATAAACTTATTTAGGAACCAGTTTAAAAATGTCTCGAGCGATCCACATTTCGTAACTAGAATGTTATTAAATTGATACGGATGTTTGACTTCAACTGTTTCTTTCCCTCGCTGTCAAAATCATTTGTTTGTGTGCTTTTTGTGAACTTCGACGTACCATCCGTCGTACCATCCACCCTACTATCTGTCGTACCATCCGCCGTACTATCTGTCGTACCATCCGCCGTACTATCCGTCGTACCATCCGCCGTACCATCCGTCGTACCATCCGTCGTAACATTCATCTTAACATCCACCGTACCATCCGTCGTACCATCCGTCGTAACATTCATCTTAACATCCACCGTACCATCCGTCGTACCATTCGTCGTAACATTCGTCTTAACATCCACCGTACCATCCAACGTACCATCCAACGTACCATCCGCCGTACCATTCGTCGTAACATTCGTCTTAACATCCACCGTACCATCCGTCGTACCATCCGTCGTAACATTCATCTTAACATCCACCGTACCATCCAACGTACCATCCGTCGTACCATTCGTCGTAACATTCGTCTTAACATCCACCGTACCATCCAACGTACCATCCGTCGTAACATCCACCGCACCATCCGTCGTACCATCCGTCGTACCATCCGTCCTACCATCCGTGGTACCATCCGTCTGGACTATCCGCATATTTACGCTAATTTGTCAGGGAGAAAGAAGGTTATGATTTTTGATAAAATATATGGAGGGAGAGTATGAAATCATTTGGGAAAAACCACTTTCAGTGCACCCGACTAAGATCGAACCCCGATATCACCGTCTTCGACAGTCGAGTCTCTCGTGAGAGTAGCGCCCTAGACCATTCGGCCACTCAAGCGGGTCACAGTCTGCATGAGTCTGCATGCCCACCGATGCGGCTCAACATAACTTGGTTCGATTATATTATTCTTACTATCGGCATCAGTTTGATAACCTCGCAATCATAAATTATTAATTAACTCTAGAAGGGATACTCGCCTTGCTTTCAATGAGGATGTAAACTGATGTATTTCCAGAGCTGTTTTTTGATAGTTCTTACCGTTTAGCCACAAGAGACCTTCAAAGAAAGGTCCGCACCGGTTTTAAAGTTGCTCCGCCATTTTGAATTTTTTCGGGGGATAAAAATTATGATTTGTGGAATTTTTGGAATTTTCCCGTCGGTTACAGGCTAGAAATAAGTTTACCAAATTTCAAGTTTCTAGCTCATCTGGAATTGGGTAAACATTAATGTCGGCGAGTGAGTCAGCCGTGTGGCTTTATAGTAGTATCATTTGACGTGTAATTTCCTGACAGAGTATAACAGAACACGACAAACTTAATTCTATAACTGACACAACATCCAGTCCCCTGGTTGTCATTTCATCGCTGTGATCGGGTAAGCCGGACTATCCTTGTTTTTCTTTTTGCTATGCCGAGAATAGAACCCGGGACTCTCAGTTTATTAGGCAATCCTGCTACCAACTGAACCAAGGGAGTTGGGTAAATTTAATCGTGTTAATCACCTTTACGCCTATAATTAGAAGAGAGAGAGAGGGAAAACGAGTCAGTAAGTGGGATCCAGTGTTTGCGAGATCTCGCTCTGACCCTGCGTTGTGTGGCGTGACCTTTAGGAGGTCCCAGAGACATTGACCCGTTTCATCCCCCCCCGCCCCCCCGGCCTTGCTACCTTACGACACGAGTCACGAGTCACGCTGACGACTCTGCAGCTCGGCTCTCAAGTGTATTATCTTAACCGGGGTTAGCTTTGCGTTGGGTGAATTCTGGTGCGTTTTATTTAAATGCTACCCTTTTCATATATTGATAACTTAGGTCACATTGAATATCAACCTACAGGCTGTAAAGCATTGTAATCATGGGACAGTCCATAGGGAGGGACTACATTTAATATAATCTAAATTAGTTGAAAAATGACACCTGAACCGTGTTCGATTCCCGTGTACAGTCTCACTTTTCAACTCATTTAAAATGAGCTATGTTAGCTTGCTTAAGTCGCTTATTACCTGCAACGTTTGGGATTAAATCTTATACAAAATATGTGTTTTCTAGTGGTACAATAGTGTATGTCTTATGTGTAACATAATTTCATCACGGGACCTACAAACCAGCCCACCAGCACTAATTTTCCCTCCCCTTGTCAGAGAGATGTGAACACAAGTTTAGCATGATAAAATACAATGTGAGTCCAAGCATGTACAGTGTGTTGTCTTGTCACCTCTATTATTATTATTATTATTATTATTATTATTATTATTTATTATTATTATTATTATTATTAGCACCGCGTCTTACTACCCGTTCGGGTTGTACACACTTACGCTAATGTGTAATGGTAGGGTGACTGTGAGATGAATTGTAGGACCTACAGTTTAACGTGGGATCCGAACCACGGTGGTAGGCCTGGTATTCCCCACATTCACAAGTTGTGATTAATACACGTCTTGTCAGAGGTGAAGGAAGGGGTTTGGTAATCAGATAAATCTGTGCTGGGGGTCCGGGGTTCAATCCTCGGTCCCGGCACAGATTTATCTGATTACCAAAGTCTGACACCTTACCCTTAGACCGCCAGTTCACCGTCCCTAGTATTATATTTACTTGCGTTAGTACAGCCTTATGTTAGAAAGGCGTAAATCGAATTAATATTATTTTAACTATTGTATATCGCCTCCATCTCCGGGCTATACGACTTGCATCGCAGTATTGGGGTAGGGATGAGGGAATGAAATGCGCATGAATTTGCTTGGAAGGAGCGTGGGAAACTATTAATGAAAATCAGTGCCCTCACTATACCTGCCCAGGATTCATACGCAAGCCCCTATGTCAGAATATTCACTAGTAGTAGCAGATGTAGATAAAGCTATCGTCCAAGCACATCGATGTCGCGTGTATCAACGACGCATCAACAAGTGCCGACGTGTCCTAGTTTCCTTGGAAGGCGGTTCTCACGCCCTGGTTTGGTCGCTGCGCAGGAAACGGACATAGTCGCGGCATGTCCTGCCACTGTTACTGACCTTGCATTCCGGCCCAATCTCTTGCCCGCTGCCTAGTAATTACCTCTGGAACATTTCACTTCTGTTGGTTGGTAACCTCCTTTACAGTTTATGGTGAGAAAGTGTTTCTGATTGTAATTTGCGGTGGATTACTTAGCAGATATCAGATACCAATGCCATTTTCTGAATAGACCTGTTCTTACGTTGTTATAGTGTGTGTAATACACTCATTCTTACACAAGTATGTTAGAAGTCTACACACCCATGGAGATAGTACTTGTGTAAGTCTCCTTCACTTTTATTGCATCCACCCCCTTTTCCAAATTAAAACTAAAACTCTTTATTGTGTGAAATGGTTTCCATCAACTATTTCTATGATATTTAAAATAATTAACAATCGGCTGGTTTTTATTCATCACCGCGTCTTACTACCTGGTCAGATTATACGCATACATGACAATTACTATATTGAGGCTAGGAATGAGGAAGGAAGCTTTTTAAAGGTAATATACTCGCATTTGTGTGGAAATAAAATGGGAAACTGGTTTGGGTAAACCACCCACAGTACGCCTTACCGGGATTCGAAACCCGACTCCCCGTCATCAGCAGACTAAGTCTTAACACGAACATGACGCCTTAGACCATTCGTCCGCTGAAATGGGTAAATCTTTTGTTGCACAGTACAATATTTATAAGAAGCTAGAAAAGTAACTTCATCTATTCTCATGTATTCATACGTCAATTCATGTACCTTGCAGCTTTTGCTTTTGATAGATAATGTCGATAACTATAGCATGACAATAATACGGCACAGGTTTATCTGATCACCAAACCCTTCCTTCACCTCTGACAAGACATCTTGTGAATGTGGGGAATGCCAGGCCTCCACCGTGGTTCGGATTCCACGTTAAACTGTAGGTCCTCCATTTCATCTCACAATCACCCTACCATTACACATTAGCGTAAGTGCGTATAACCCGAACGGGTAGAAAGACGCGGTGATAATAATAATAATAATAATAATATAGTAAAATAATATCATTGTTGACTGTAAAAAAGTGTTTGTATTTTCAAAATGGTTATTGAACTGTCAATTCCGAATAAACTCAAGGTCTTGACACTGGGAGCTAGGCTTTTGAAGTTCGTTTATACATCTTATATTTACTTCCTAAAATATAAGTTGCTTAGTCTATATTCAACTTGATTTATTCCCCAGTCTGCTCAGCGTGAAACGAAGTGTTTGTTGGGTTGAATGTGTCGTGTTGTCTTCATTTGGATGATAGCCCATGTAACAGTCGCCCGGGGCGACCTCCTCACAGGGAGGGCGAGCGAAACCAGGCTAATCGCGCAATCAGTGACGTCACCTGTCGCCTTCTGACAACCGATTGATTCACCGGTACTTCTATCATCAGGCCAAAAGAGAGAATATTGAAAAGGCAGGAGATGGGTGAGTCAGAGGAACTACACCGTCCATTAGCTAGACTTCGGTACAACAGGCTGTCATCGAACCCCGTTCTACACACTCTGAAGCAGGATTAGATAACTAAATGAGTTTATAACACATATTATCATCAGACCTATTTGTTACTTTCTCATATAGAGAAAGTATTTAAATAACTAAAATGTTCGACCTCGAGATAATGATGAAGCTTGACATCCTATAAGCCCTCTCCCCCATACTCAAAAAACTGGGTGCTACCATTTTCTCTGTCTACCCCTTCGTATGTATGTCTGTCTTTTCCTTTGTATGTTTGTCTGTTTACCCCTTAATATGTCTGTCTGTTTACCCCTTCGTATGTATGTCTGTCTTTTCCTTTGTATGTCTGTCTGTTTACCCCTTAGTATGTCTGTCTGGTTACCCCTTTCGTATGTGTATTTGTTCCTGGGGCCACAGAAGAAATTAAATAAAAACCCTATAAATACTTTGCTTTGCCCTGGTTCAAAGAATGTCTCTACCACAGTTCGTTAAAATTAAGCCACACATCTGGCGGAACAAGCAAACAGGCGAGATTTCCAGCTCATGGTCGCACACCTCAGACTCCCTGACCACCAGGAAGTGTAACACAAGACTCACACCGAGTAGTTCGTGCCATTGCCGCGGGCCTTGTTTAAGCGCTGACATAATACACTCACCGCTCCCTCATTGGGTGCCATTTTACATTTTATCGAGGACTTGGAAATTATCTGACTCCTGCCCACGTGATTCTTTATCCTCGAGCGTTTTGTCTTCTCCGAGGGAGATATCACACTGCGCTCTTTCTGCGAGGAGCAGCAGTTGTGGAGCTTTAAAACCACCTTTCGGGCCCTGACCGACTTACAAACTTATCATCCATTGTTTCTTCACTCTACTTTAGCTTCTTTTGTATGGCCTTTCCTCAAATACTCACGTCCTAGCCTTTATAGAAATAAAATAAATAAAATGTGCTTGCTCATATTAAACTATTCAATTTTTTACTAACACTATCGATGATGACTGATATAGGTTATTTAGGTCACACTCAAATATTATTTGAAAGTGAAACAAATAGCCGAAACTATTGTTAATGCATTTTAGTGGGGATATTCCCTCATATATATCATATTCCGGGTTCGATTCCCGTGTCCATGTGTCATTTTTCAATTTTCAGAATATGATATCTAAGAGGGAATATCCCCACTAAAATGCATTAACAATAGTTTCGGCTATTTGTTTCATTAATATATGCAAGATCCTGTACAATTATATATATAATTGTCTAAATGGCTGCTAAACTGCCAACTACTGAGTCGCTAATGGCTTCGTTGTCTGATGGCTGTGATCTTTGATAATCACATGTTTATAAGCTGACGACTTCCGCACGTCCATCTTAGACTCTGCTTTAAACTATGAGTAAAGAATGACCTTGGGCACGGGACGAATCCTGGATAGCTCAGTGGTAAGAGCATTGGCGTACTAAGCCAAAGGTCCCGGGTTCGATTCCCGTGTACAGGTGTCATTTTTCAATTTTCAGAATATTATTTGAAAGTATTGGAGAAATTTGATAGCTTAGAAGACTCAAAGATCGACTGAATATTGTCACGAGATCGACTGAATATGGTCACGAGGTCGACTGAAGATAGCCGTGAGATTGACTGAAGATTGCCGCGAGATCGACCGAATATTGTCACGAGATCGACTGAGGATTACCAGGAGATCGACCAGCGATCGATTTTTTAACTAAAGTATTCCTTCATTATCTGTTTAAAAATGACTATATTTGCTGTGGGCAGACTGAACTAACCTATGGGCCAACTAATTTGCGCTCAGAACTAAGCCATTTCGAGTGAGGTGATTTAATTTCTTAATGATTTATTTTTTTAGATTATAAAACTTAAAAATATAAGCAAAGTGTCGATACCTTTCTTCTCCATTTGTAAAGATCAAACCAATTCCTAAATAACGCGGGATTTCTGGATGTCTGGGGCGCATATAAACACTCCGGTAGTCGGCCACCTTAGTTATAATATATACGAGTGTATTTGGCAACAGTTATAGTTAGGTAAGTCCGAAACACTCGCGTTTAGTAAACACAAAATGCCGCCCCCTCCAACTCAAACCATGGTCATGTTAAAATAAAGGTATCATTAAGGAGGGCTAGTTTCATAGTCAAGCTTAGTACGCCTCAAGTGCGGCGCTACACTAAGTACATGATGACACCTACCTAAACCAGAATGGAATGGGCCGTTCTCGCATAGGAAACTGGCCCATTCCATTCTGGTTTAGGTAGGTGTCGTCATGTACTTAGTGTAGCGCCGCACTTGAGGCGTACTAAATTTGACTATGAAACTAGCCCTAAGTTCTATACTGCTTTACTTTCTCGCTACATACTCACTATCACCCTCATACTCACTATCACCATCACCTCATCTCATCGGGACATGGAAAGAGCCTCCCTCCACTGAAGGGGGTGTCCGATTAGTACATTCGAGGGGGTGTCCCCTGGACAACAGTACATTAGTACTAGATAATATTTCCACAAACTGGGCTGCGAGTGATGTATCCCAGACACGCAATATTACTGTATTATTATCCTAAAATCAAAGCCGAAATAGAAAAAAAATCTATATTTTGAAATTTACTTTAGCGAATTTGATTACAATTCATTCTTACGCAATGGCATGTTTATTATCAAGCTTCGCTGACCTGGTGGTCTAGGGGTAAGGTATCGGACTTCTATGCTGGGGTCCGGGGTTCAAACCTCGGTCCCTGCAAAGATTTATCTGATTACCAAACACTTCCTTCACCTCTGACAAGACATCTTGTGAATGTGGGGAATGCCAGACCTCCACCGTGGTTCGGATCCCACGTTAAACTGTAGGTCCTCCATTTCATCTCACAATCACCCTACCATTACACATTAGCGTAAGTGCGTATAACCCGAACGGGTAGTAAGACGCGGTGCTAATAATAATAATAATAATCAAGTTTTACATATCTTAAGCGTAAATTTCTCTATAGTTAGATAAAGTAGTGTGTACAACCCAAATGGGTAGTAAGACCGGTGATGATGATGATGATGATGATAATAATAATAATATATAAAGTAGTGATAAAATCTGCACCATAGCATTATTTTTAAAAATTTTAAATAACTATTTTGGAATTATGAATACATACATCTACAGTAGCTCGTTCTGTCACTACATCAATATTTAAAATTTAAATAAATTTATGATAAAAAATAATATAATTTATAAAAGTTGACACGTTTATTGAATTTAACAGTAAAATTCTAAAAGCAGCAATAGTAAGTCAACTTAAATCTAGAATAAGTACCAAGAAAAGTTGCTTTTGAATTCTAAACGTGATTAACAATAATTCACGGTCATAAACTTTCAAACTACATCAGATGGCATTAAATGAAATATTCGGGAAGGCGTCTATTACATTTTAAATAGCGTCCTTGATAAGAAAACAACTGTAACGATTGTTTCGTTACAAATAAAGACCCGTGCCTTTATACACCGTCATGCACGTCAATTAGAGTAATAGACGAACTAATCATTTAGACTTCCCCTCTCTTTCTTTTGAAATGTTAAGGACACCGGATTACCTCATCTTTTCTACGCTACTTTGTATAAGAACATGACAAGATCTCGCGATACTAAAATATGTGGTGTGCGTGTGTGTGTGTGTGTGTGTGTGTGTCATTCCGACACCCTAGCTCAGTCTGTATCGTGTCTGGCTTCTGAACTAAGGGTCCTGGGTTCGATTCCCGGCGTGCCCGAAAAATGTATCGTTGGTGGAAATTTAGGTTTGTTCTTTCATAGTGATGAATTAACGGACGGGGGGCTGAGTGTTGTGTCTGTTCTAATTTCAAGTTAGTTTATAAGTCATGTGATTAAATAATTAATTGCTACAGAAAGTGTACGTTAAATACCTCAAATAAATGAAAACAAAAATTGTGTCTCTTTTATTATTAAATTACCCACTTCGTTAATTAAATGGTCTAAAGCGTCAATTTCACAATATACAAGCCTACCGATAACGGAAAATAAGGTTTGAATCCCGGTTGCGGGTATTGAGGGCCGTTTCTCCTAAATTGTTTTACACGTTCCACTTAAATGCGGATACACTTAATCTAAATTTAACCTTTTTCATATCTAACGCATTAGCATTATGAATACATATGCGTATAACCTGAACGGGTAGTAAAACGCTTTAAAAACTAATAATTCTCATTCTGGTGTTTATTTCGTATCGTGGTTTAGGGGTAAAGTGTCGGACTTCTGTGCTGAGGTCCGGGGTTCAATCCTAGGTCCCGGCACAGATTTATCTGATTACCAAACCCTTCCTTCACCTCTGACAAGACATCTTGTGAATGCGGGGAATGCCAGGCCTCCACCGTGGTTCGGATTCCACGTTATACTGTAGGTCCTCCATTTCATCTCACAATCACCCTACCATTACACATTAGCGTAAGTGCGTATAACCCGGACGGGTAGTAATACGCGGTGCTAAAAATAATAATAATATTTTGTATCTGTGTGAAGGTCAGGGAAGTCCCGCGACTGTTTTACACAATGTCTCGTCGGAGGGACGTAGGAAATTGTACGATGTAACGCAAGAGAGAACGGAAATGGGAAGGTGAACCGGTGCAAACCGTTTTGGAAAGGAGGTTTATAGAGAATGGGAATTACTATTCTTAAGGGGGTAAACCAACACTTGGTCTTGGAGACTCAAACACGGAACTTGGGAATCGTTTTCACGCTGAGATAATGCGAAGAAATACCCGCTTCGGTGGTTACGCGGTATAAACCGTGAAGCTTGCAATATACTGGAGAAGGATAGGTTGGGGGTGACCTGACGGTCTAGGGGGTAAGGTGTCAGACTTCTATGCTGGCGGCCGGGGTTCAATCCTCGGTCCCGGCACAGATTTATCTGATTACCAAACCCTTCCTTCACCTCTGACAAGACATCTTGTGAATGTGGGGAATGCCAGGCCTCCACCGTGGTTCGGAT
>CABEEJ010003543.1:17779-35879 GCA_901482245.1 Timema douglasi | reverse complement strand
ATATATATATATATATATATATATATATATATATATATATATGAGAGAGAGTGTTAAAGTTATATGAATATATTATAATTGCTCTAATGGGGTAGGGGTGAGGAAGGAAATAGTTTTTAGAGCTAATCTACCTGAATTTGGGTGGAAGAAAAGTGGAAACCCATTTAAGAAAAATCACCCTCGGTAGACCCTACCGGGAATCGAACCCCCAATCTTGCCGTCATCTGCGGGTCAGTCCAACACGAGAGTGACGCCTTAGAAGAGCCTCCGGCCTCTGAAAGTGTATTCTATTACTTATATTATTATTTTATAGGTATTGATAATATCTTTCAAAGATGACAGCCGCAGATCACATGACCTGACACATGAATACGTGAAAGTAGATCACGTGGCCTTTTTTTTATCTGTGAAGACTGAACTGAAGTTTAAAAAACCTAGTATCCATGTACTGTGAGTGTTGGCCTGTTCTTGCACAGACTCCGGCCGTGTGTGGAGGTGAAGCCAGTGAGTGAGTGACATGAGGTAAAGTGAAAGTGATCGATTGACGCATGCGCAGTTTCCGTGCATTTGGGTAGGCCCAGTCCGCTGACCAAATAAAGCCTGCACCTTGCACTATATGGAGTCTACATGTTGGTCAAGTTGAGAGGGACTGGGTAAGACTATGTTACATCCGGGACAAGTTGAGAGGGACTGGCTAAGACTATACTACTTCTGAGCCAAGATAAGAGGGACTGGGTAAGACTATACTACTTCTGAGTCAAGTTGAGAGGGACTGGGTAGGGCTATACTACATCTGAGCCAAGTTGAGAGGGACTGGGTAAGACTATGCTACTTCTGAGCCAAGTTGAGAGGGACTGGGTAAGACTATACTACTTCTGAGCCAAGTTGAGAGGGACTGGGTAAGACTATGCTACTTCTGAGTCAAGTTGAGAGGGACTGGGTAAGACTATGCTACTTCTGGGACAAGTTGAGAGGGACTGGGTAAGACTATGCTACATCTGGGACAAGTTGAGAGGGACTGGCTAAGATTATACTACTTCTGAGCCAAGTTGAGAGGGACTGGCTAGGATTATACTACTTCTGAGCCAAGTTGAGAGGGACTGGGTAAGACTATGCTACATCTGGGACAAGTTGAGAGGGACTGGCTAGGATTATACTACTTCTGAGCCAAGTTTAGAGGGACTGGCTAAGATTATGCTACTTCTGGGACAAGTTTAGAGGGACTGGGTAAGACTATGCTACATCTGGGACAAGTTGAGAGGGACTGGGTAAGACTATGCTACATCTGGGACAAGTTTAGAGGGACTGGATAGGACTATACTACTTCTGAGCCAAGTTGAGAGGGACTGGCTAAGATTATACTACTTCTGAGCCAAGTTGAGAGGTGACTGGCTAGGATTATACTACTTCTGAGCCAAGTTGAGAGGGACTGGGTAAGACTATGCTACATCTGGGACAAGTTGAGAGGGACTTGCTAGGACTATACTACTTCTGAGACAAGTTGAGAGGGACTTGCTAGGACTATACTACTTCTGAGACAAGTTGAGAGGGACTGGCTAGGACTATACTACTTCTGAGCCAAGTTGAGAGGGACTGGATAGTATTATGCTCTCTCAAACAATTACTGATTGTCTCATCGTGAAGTTATTGCTCCCTTAGAATAAGCTTCTTTCAATTCCAAGCTGTGTCCTACTATATTTTTCATTTGTTTATTTGTATCATTATCCTAACTTGACGTTGGTTTCTTAGAACCGTTTTTTGTCAAAGTAGATCCCAAACTTCTGGAACCCATCTTTAATTATTCACCTAAAATACAAACTAAAGACCCTTGAGTTCAAGGTTACACTTTCGTATATTTTTATGGACCTGCTGATACGAGGTCATTTACTACGCTTTCTCGCTGTTGTAAGATAAGGGAGTAATTAGAACTGCAGCAGCATTTGAACAACCTATAGGTTCCTGTGATCGATATTAAGGCCTGGCCTAACTACCGGGGCTAGTCGGGCGCACTAACCTTACAGCCATATAGTTTCTCGCGTCTTCTCCTCCAATGTACAGTAAGTACTCGACTTATGCGAATGTGTCGACGTGACAAGCAACGCCGTCTATCACGCGGCATTTTAAACAGAATATACTACATTCCTAGTTAGCTTACTCGCAATTGACAGTGTCATCTATATTCTGTTTGTTTCGACATAACTTGTTTGGATTTAATTATCTTTTAGAAATAACATATATTATATCAAACATAGATTACATTTAAGCACCATTCGACTTACGCGGTTTTTCAACAGGTCTTGAAATCTTTGGAATGGATTTACCTTTTAATTAGATAACCTTGCGAAGGTGACTCGTTTCAGTGGCACGTCCATTTACTGGTCTCGGGTTTGGTTTCAGGTGAGAGTACAAAATGAAATATATTTTTTTCTTCTTTTCTCTGGTGGTGATGAGGTGAGGTTGTTGTGTTTGTCCTAGGATAGGGTGGACGCAGGTATTGGCTCGCCCCGCTCTATCAGAAGAATGTTAGTCTGTGGCGGCAGGTATACCCGACACGGTGCCGCGAGAGAAAGTAGATCTGTGTCACGTGTGACCCGCGCACTAACACACGCTGTTTACTCTGCTTGTCCTTTCTTGTGTTGTTACATTACTCCTTCAATTGTTGTATGACGGTGGTCGCATGGTATAAGACGTTAGTCTCGCAATATAGCAGACTGTCAATTATGGAGATAACAAATTTGAATCTGGGCCAAGCTAACTGAGGCTTATTGTTCCATAAATGTTTCCACAGTCTCTCTCCACTCTAATGTGGGTGCAATTCTTATACAATATCGTCCTTTTTTATATATGTTCAATCACAATGCTTACTAATGAATTAATATATCTGTTATGAATGAATAGGGTATCTCACAGCTAAATGCACCCGCAGTAGCATGGAAGAAGAAAGAATTTTCAAAAATCAAAACCAAATCACATTTTGATAATCAAGCCCACTACAACAGGATGAGATTCTAATCCAGACCCCGGCAAAGATTTATCTGATTACTAAACCCTTCCTTCACCTCTGACAAGACATCTTGTGAATGTGGGGAATGCCAGGCCTCCACCATGGTTCGGATTCCACGTTAAACTGTAGGTCCTCCATTTCATCTCACAATCACCCTACCATTACACATTAGCGTAAGTGCGTATAACACGAACGGGTAGTAAGACGCTGTGCTAATAATAATAATAATAATAATCCAGACCGTACGACCGGAACTCCCAGTCTGTTTGTAGTGTCCTGGTGCAAGTGACCCAGCACTCGTGCCACACGTGGCTTTGTTCATTGGAAGAATCGAACTAGTGACCATTTTGGACGAAGATTCCCGGAGTTTCACCAAACATATGTTCATTATCAGAGCCTGGATTTTGATTACATGTCATTTTTTTTATCTGTTTGTTACAGACAATGCTAATGAATTTAAGGTAATACTGTCTTGGTTTGGGTATTTTATTAGACATTATTGAGTCATTTTAAGGCATTCATTATGAATAATTATATTTTAAAAACCAGTGGTGGCTCGTAGCTAAAATTAGTGGGGGTGCTGCTAGCACGGGAAGCAAAACAGTGCATTTTTTTTACTTCACAGCCGCAAAGACAACTATTCCTTTGGTACCATTCAGAATTAAAGCTTCGAATATATTTCTTGTTGTTGCTTTTGCCTGGCTGAGAGATTAGAATACCAGTTGTTGAACGACCTCTTTTCTTAACTGTAACTTTCTCACGGAGAGATAGCTGTGAAAACTTAAGCTGTTGAAGTTCACTTACAGTAACATAACTTATTTATTGGGGATGCAAGGCTATGGTTAAAGTTTTCTGTTAAATAAAATAACCGAAAAAAAATGAATCAAATAGAATAGCTGGAAGCAAAATATTAATCTAATTCTACACTCTTCTACACTTTATTACATTCAAGAATATGGTACACGGTTTTTAAGCACAACACACGCTGAGTAAAAATAAACTTCCTTCCACCATCACGTCAGAGCCTGCACTGCGAGCGTAACAGTGCTCTTTCTACCTGGCAGTCCCGCCTTCCTCCCCACCCCCTCTCCGATGTGCGCATGCGCACAACAGTCAAACACCATGTCGCTGGCACTGTGAAGCGCACAGTTCCATACAAAGATTTTTGTATATTTTTCATAAACTGGGGGATGACTACTGAAGTACGGACATTAAGCTTAAGGAATATATATAATACTACAAAAATAATATTAATATTATTATTATTATTATTATTATTATTATTATTATACTCAAAGCCACATGGTTGACTCATTCACTGGCATTAATGTTTACCCACTTCCAGATGAGCTAGAAACTTGACATTTGGCAAACTTATAGCTTCTAGTCTGTAACCGACGGGAAAATTCCAAAAAGTTAAAAATTGTAAATTTAACCCCCCGCCCCCCCAAAAAAATTCAAAATGTCGGAGCAACTTTAAAGTCGGGGCGAACCTTTCTTTGGAGGTCTCTTATGGCTAAATTTTACGAAATATCAAAAAACGGTTCTGTAACTACATTATTTTTACATCCTCATTGGGAGCAAGGTGAGTGCATCTATAAAACTGAAAAAAAACGGGAATTTTGCAAAATCTTGTAAAAATACTGGAATATTTGTTAATTGGGGATATTTAACCGAACATTTAAAATGGGTGGTCTTGGGCAGATATAGAGGGGAATTGAAAAACCAAGCACGCTGATTAAAACGTGTCTTATTTCCCTTTAAACTAAGGTCGTGAAGTGATGGAAGATGTATTTCCCCATCACTCTTAAACCATCCAGTTTTAAACATAAGTCCCATGACTTCACACTTAGTTCTGTGGACAATTAAATTTTAATTATTTTTTATTAAATTTAATCTGCTGGAGAAAATTGGAATTATTTCTGGAAGACCTAGAAAACGTAGGTAATTTACTAGTAAGAAAATAGTGTAAATATTAAAAGGCAAGCGTGCAAGTAATCCGTCAAGGTAAGACTGTTGCCATTCAGGGTAAACGGGGTGTACATGACTAACTTTGAACGAAAAGGTCCGGAGTGAAACCACACCTCGCAGGAGTAGAACGAAACCTTTCGATCTACTTGGATGCTCTTGATTTCAAACTCCGAATAAAGGCGGGGGTAGCCCTCATGTGATGATGTAATTGGATTGACCATCGCGCTCGTGTGTATGTGTGTAATGTGTGGCCTCTCATACGTGATCGGATTTGGCACCCGACTTGATTGTTGCGATGGCTCGGAACGAGAAAGTGACCCACAATGCCTTCCGGTCGTTGCGACAATCCTTTCTTCCTTCGCTCTTGTCCCTACCACGCCATTTTAGTGTTGTGATATATATTTTTAATTTTTTAATTTTAATATATCTATATATTTAAAATGTACACGACGCAGATGACGATAACTGTCCGGTAAAATGAACTCCAACTGACGGATTGTGACAGTATATTGTCGGGGATGACGCAGGATCTTACCTCCCCTGGTCCGATGTTCCTGGTTGACAAAAGTCAGGGCGTCGTTGGAGGGAGGTGTCGCGCCGTCTTTGTATAAATAGACGCTCCAGGCGCATCTTCAGCATCAGAACAAGTTGAGCAGTTGAGAAGACACTAAGTGTGACATTGGCCCTAATAGCAAGGACATGGCGTTCAAGGTGAGTCCAAGGCTGTGTCGGGGTTCGAACCCCGGTCATAGTTTTTACACGATGCGCTAGAGCTTCTCTCATTAAGTTTTATCGTCGCTTCTTACCGCCCGTTCAGGTTATACACAGTTACTATTCACGATGATGGGTTAGGGATTAGGAAGGCGGAATTTGGAGGAAGTGTACTCGCATTTGAGTGGAAGGAGAGTGGATCAACATTTAGGAAAAAACCACCCTCACCGGGATCATAGCCCCGATCTACTCGTCATCACCAGTAATGTATTAGTCCTCTGAACGGTTGTCTCATTTTAGAGCGGGGAATTAATACAAACTTTGATTGTCTCAACCTCTGCTCTATCGGCACTCAATCCAACTATGCATGTTTGGTGACATTGCTTCATATGCTGTGCTGTAACGAGTACGCAGGCTCAGGATTAGACCGCTATTGTCACCTCGGACTGACCCCTCAGAACAGCGCACTATTGTTACATTTACTGTTATAGCGGACATCTCTTTTCCTTAACTGCTATTTCGGATACTTGATTGACAGATTTAGATGCTATAGAAAACATAAACTGTCTCATAAGACTCGGCCTTGCTCTTGTGGGGATGTGGAATGTTAAAATATAACGAGTGTGGCTGCCTTACCTCTCTAAATTGAGCTACTCTCGTTTTTGAATGTTTCGAGCCTTTAATATCGCCCTTAATTGTATGTTATTAATGGCTACAGTAAGTTCTGTGTTTGGTACAGAAAGAGATGTTGTGTGATCTTAGAACGAGACTAACGTAAAACTTTCCACGAGGGAGCATTGGTGGTTAAAATTCGGGTACTATCTTCAAAAGGCATCAGGTTCGAAACCTGGTTAAATAATGTAAGTGGAATGTGTTTGACAAGTGAATGTCCCCCATGTTCGTTCGAGATTATGTTAGTTTGCAAGTCGTGAGATTATATGATCAGTATGTATAGGCAGTGCATGTTGATATTTTTGATTTAAAAAAAATAACGTCTCAAATATATTTATTATTGTTTGAATTTTCTCTAATGTTGAGTTTGTTTGGGGGGGTGGAGCAGTGTATAGCAGCGGTGCTGACGGGCGTCGTGGCGGTGGCGTTCGCCGGACTGGTGCCTGCCCCCTTCCCGGGGGTGGCGCGCGTCTTCCCCGCCCCCGTGGCGGCCCAAGTGCCCGTCGCCGTCGACACCAACTACGACCCCCACCCCCAATACACCTTCGCGTACAACGTGAACGACGCCCTGACCGGCGACAGCAAGTCTCAGCAGGAGTCCAGGGACGGAGACGTCGTCCAGGGCAGCTACAGCCTGGTGGAGCCCGATGGTAACATCCGCACCGTGCTCTACTACGCCGACCCTATCAACGGGTTCAACGCCGTGGTCCAGAGAGGGCCCCTCGTGCACGCCAAGGGCGTAGTCCCGGTAGCGCCAGCTCTCCGGGCCTTCTAGACGCCGGCGGTGCGCTCCTATTTTAATCGGGTCCATCTCTTTTTTATATATGTTTTTATACTTGTTATTTATATTTTTTTGGTACAAAACAATAAAGAATTTGTTGAATAATACTTTTTAAATACGTTTTATTATTTATTTTTTATACTTACATCTTCCTTTACATATTATATTTGTTATCAATTTAAATAGTTTTTTTGTAACTCGGGTGTGAAATTATTGTTTTACAAAGCAATGTTTGGTTCATAAATACTCCTAAAATCCGCACCGTTGGGTAAGCTAATAAAGGCGTCAGTCTTGTCCTGTCTGGTTCACCGGTGACGGGGAAGTAAAAGTTCATGTGTACTAAAGTGTTTTTTTTTTCATAAATAGCTATCCATTCTCCCGTCACGTAAATGCAGGTACAGTTCTTTTTAAAACGCTCTGTTCCTCCTCCTTACCGCCTTAACGTGATTACAGTCTGTGTTTTGGACGGGTGGTAAGATGTGAACCATGGCACTACTAACTGTTGGTCAGCCGACAGAGGAAGTTCAAGAAAAGTCGTCGAATGTTCTGTGATTTCTTTTATCAGATGACAGACCAACTTTTATCAGCTGTACTTTCATTCTCATTTTATTAGAACACATTGTGGTTAGAGACCATCAATTTCCGCAGTGGTGGCTTATGAACTATTGAGGCGGGGACTTATTTGGGGGAGGAGCTACCTAGAGCCTATTTTATATCTACAATGTACATACATTAATCAAATAATCGTTTGGTGGTGTGGACTGTGGAAAAGGGGGGGCGGGCAAAGTTCTTAACAAATAGTAAAGCCAATCTTCAAATCATTTTAACTCTTTTATTTATGGTCAACGAATAATAACAGTTAAATGTGAAAATGTTCGGTAAAATTTGCAGATCTTCGAGTCCCAGGTGATATATTTGTCAAGGCTCCTATTACAAGGAGGAAGTATTAACATATCTAGAGCATGTTTCATAAGATTACAAGTCTACAAGTTACAGGTTACAAGTGAATGTCTGACCATTGCACATATAAAGTTTTTTAAAAAAAAGAATGGTTAGATTTGTAAATTCTAGTGCACTTGTAGACAGTATTTACAAGTAAGCTATTTTATTCACAAGTGAAATATTAATGTATCCAATTTAGTCCCCCGTTAAAACAGCAAACAAAAGTACACAAACAAATTTGTAAATGATTTTGCGACAGTTGTAGTTAAATATTAAGATATTAGCTAGTAAAAAAAATAAAAAATTAACGAACATCAATACATTTGGTTTGGAGCGAGCTAAATCAGAGTTAGGAAATAAAAAATATTATTGGGATGACATTAATTCTCTTTGTTTGTGATGCTTAACATTACTGCCATGAACTGAGTAATATAATTTTTCCTGAACTTTGGCTACCACTGATTTGTTAATTATCTTTAACTCGTAATAGTGACCTGGCGGTCTAGGGGGTAAGGTGTCAGACTTCTGTTCTGGGGTCCGGGGTTAAATCCTCGGTACCGGCAAAGATTTATCTGATTACCAAACCCTTCCTTCACCTCTGACAAGACATCTTGTGAATGTGGGGAATGCCAGGCCTCCACCGTGGTTCGGATTCCACGTTAAACTGTAGGTCCTCCATTTCATCTCACAATCACCCTACTATTACACATTAGCGTAAGTGCGTATAACCCGAACGGGTAGTAAGACGCGGTGCTAATAATGATAATAGTAATAACAAGGACAGAAATAGGGAAATACGAGTAACACGGTGTTGTATACAATTATTATGTTACTCTGTAACACCATAACACACTCGCAATATACACACAGTGGTTGTTTTTAAAACATTATATACTTTACTCTAGACATTTAAAAAGTATAAAATAAATTGTAAGATTAGCTCCTTTTAAACCACATGCAAAGAAAATTGACACAATTTTGTCACCAAGAGGAAGATTATGGTAAATTAGATCTAATCTTCTTTCAAACAAATGCTACACAGTCAAATGGAACAATCTTAGTACCGTGAGATAAACATTTAATTGTTATGTTTATAAAATTGAATACTTATCTAAAGTCTTGATTTTCATAGGAAGCCCAATATTTTAAAACTGAAAATTCATGTTGAGACAATGGCGGAAATAAATATATATTAAAATTGTATTTATTATCTTAGTCCGTTTGATTAGTAAAATGTGGAGATAAAATGTACAGTTATCGTCATTAAAGTATTATTTACAACTTTTAATAAGTTTTTAGATTAACTGTTTGATTAATAAATTAAATAAAGTGTATGCAACGAAAAATGTGCCTTTCAATCAATGTTGGCCGAAATTGGGCTTTACATTTAGATAAATGCAATGTAACTTTTTTGAATTATATATTAATTCAGTTATCATCGATGCAACTACTTATCCGAGGATAGAAATTACGAAATTGTCGGCGGTGCGAAATTTGAGTGAAGGTATATCGCCAATGTAGGTGAAGTTGACATATTTATACTCGATGCTGGGTTCATAATCCTCTGTGGACCTCTCCGAGTCGCCGATGTTGACCACGACCAGGAGAGCGAAGAGGATGGCCAACTGTAAAACCATCAAAACATTATTTACGCTACGGGACTAGGAACTGGAGAGTTCACTGCCGCGTACTTGTCAAAGTACGCTACTTAACTTCGTCTTGAGATAGCTACAATAGCCCCATGGCTTCTTTGGTGCTGATTGACAGCTCACCACTGACTTCTGACAATCAACATTTAAGTATATACCTACATTTTTACTGCCAGAAGTGACAGCTGCTAAACATATGTTTTTGCAGAGCATATGGTTCGGCGTAGGGATACATAATCTGGTCTGGTAGCTTTTCAAAGCTGTCAGTCAGCACCAAAGAAGCCACGGGGCTACTGTATATCCAGTACAACACATTACACCTTAACTCTTTCACATTAATACTAATACCATCCTCCTATCCATCGGGTTTGCCAGTCAGTACCCTGAACAAGGTTCTAGAATCTTCTGTTGGCGCTGCATGTCCTTCCCACCGTAATCTACGAGATTTAACCATCGGAACAATGAATAATTATGAGTACAGGGTATGTAACTTATCATTATCTAACCTCCTTTATTCCCTATTGTTTTCATATCATTTTGTTCAATGTTATGAATGTAAAATTGAAGAATAATCGTTCACAAAGAAAAACTAGAAATCGGGTAAGTCACTTAAAATTTTTAATTGGGGCTTTGAAAATCTGTAATAGTTAGGGAGTTTAATAGTAAAAGTTCTGTTTCAACCCGGTTGTTTTAGTATAAAATATGATTAATGGGTATTTTGGTGATCGCTTATTTTTGAAATCTTGAAATTGTTAGAAAATACCTCAACAATACTGTCCAAAATGGGTAGCTAAGGCGTGTTTATATTATTAATAAATGAATGTATTTTTTTAATAGTAATTAAATGATAGTTTACAGATGACTAGTTTTTGAAAAAATTACTACAAATTCTGTTCTAAATTTTATGGTTTAGAAAGTGTATATTTAATTAAAAAATATTTTTTTAACACCGCTACCCATTAGGATTATACACTTATGTACTAACTTCTCCAATGCTCTTAGGGATTAGGAAGGTTAAGTTTAGAGGAGGTGTACCTGCATTTACGTGTAGAGAGAAAGTGGAAAACCATTTTCGGAAAAAAAAAAATCCTTCAGTACACCCAACCGAGATTCGAACTTCAATCTCCCCGTCATCGGTGGTCTAGTCTACTGCGAGAGTAGCGCCTTAGACCATACGGCCACCGAAGCGGGTGAGTGGTTTACTGATAACAGATTTTTGAAAATTTCGTTTCAAACTCAACACTAATTGTCAATCTGAGAAAACTAAGATTATATCTAGCCATTAATTTTATTTTGGGAGTATCTTCACCCTGGTTTATCGGTGGTGGCGAGGTCTAAGACGTTGAAAGAATGGAAATTATTGTTCCCAATTTTTTTTAAATACGTAAAATATTAATAGTCCACTAAGAAGGTACTTTATAGCGGGAAAAACCCGCCTCGATGGCGTAGTTGGCTAACTCGCTTGTCGTGTTGAGCTCTACTGCTGAGGACGGGGAGATCGAGGTTCGAATCTCGGTCGGGTGAACTGGGGAGGGGGGGTTCTAAATGGTTTTCCACTCTCCCTCCACGCAAATGCGAGTTCACTTCCTCTAATTCAACCTTCCCAATTCCTAATCCATTAGAGTAATTAGTACTTAACGCGTATAACCCGAACGGGTAGTAAGACGCGGTGCTAAATATTATTATTATTATTAACATATCAGTTTTGCAACCTCAAACTTGTGCCGCTCTCTGTAAAAAAAAACCCATTAAAACACACATACTACATGTGGTGGAATTATAAATGGATATTAGAATTTATTTACTTCTATCAAATTAAATTTATACTGTCTCACTATTTTTGCCGCTCAACTACTCCTCCAAAAGTGTTTGCTAATCCAAAACTATCAGTTATTTGCAAAAAAATTAATATCACCTTTTTGTTTGGGAGATTTAAACTATATACATTTTATTATTTAAGTAAATTTTATCTACAGTCCTCCAACATCAAGTTATTTTTAAAAATGTAAAAATTTTATATGGTTTTTTTTGGGGTATAAAAACCACAAGCGGCAAAATTTCAGGGTTGCAAATTAGAATGTCATTTAAGACTCTGTAAAGAACACAAATTTTCTAATTTGCAACCCTCCAACATTTTTTTTCTGCAAACACGCTTATTTGTAACCCTGTCGTACTGGAATATAAAAAGTAAAACTGATCTTATCTTACTTTCTCTTTTGCTTGTCGAAGAACTCAGAAAATTGCTCTTAAACGTTCTTTGTGATTGGATCGCAGTCATCTTTATCTGTCTCTTATCCTAGCAGAAATACACGGGTCTCTTGGCGTGATCTGCATAATCCATACGTCATATCCTGGCTGATCCAAATGACGTTCCATTTACTTTCAAAGACTGCCCCAAAAGTACTGTATATATGGTTCTAAACGGGCCCTCTCTATCTATCTTTCTCACTCTATATATCTCTTTAATTTCCCGGATAATCGGCTGCGAGGCAGACTCTTTAGGCAATACATTACACTAAATAAATATATTAATAAACTGTCTTCCTACCTTGTACATCGTTTAGTTTATTGTTAGAACGTCTAACTGGGGTTCACTTTGAGTTTATACTAACGTTTATATCTTGCGCAGATTGTTTGTACATGGGATGTTTTCTGCGCAGATTGACCTTGATCCCCCCTTCCCCTCTATTCAATCAGGATAATCAACATTAATATCAACAGACCTGACCACATGTGTGTATTAATCGTTTAGGTTTCGTTCCGACATGTTTTGAACTATGGATAAAACATTTCACTGCTCTGTACATTTAATATTTCACTAATGTCTGTGTATAGCTTGAGAAGAGTTGGTATTTACAATGTTTATAATGTTTGGGCATTCGTGAGGTTGTTGTCTTCGACTCTTTGCAGAGGTCCGCCAGACACGAGAGGAACCTGTAGATCCACTTTCTCTCTAGTAACGTCCTTAACCTTGAGTCGTCCCCACCTGCGGGGGAAATGGAACAACTTGCGTTTATTATACAAAGTTGCAGCTCCAGGGGTCTGGTTGTTAAGTTTGTTTTATAATTATGTTAAAACCCTACCGTACTCTATAATAATTAGAACGTGAAGTTTATATCATAGTTCTCTACTACTCAATTTAATCTTTTTATTATAATATATTGTTTTGAAATCTAATAGATATTTGACTTTTTTTAATATATATATATATATATATATATATATATAAATAATCTTAACTTAATTATAGTTTTACACGGATTTGTACAATTATTTGGTATTGCAGATTATAAAATATGTTGTGTAATGTCAATATTTAACTACCTAGAAATGAAATGGAATCATTAGACCTTTATTAAAATTTGGATTTTTTATTTTGACACCGCTTTGTTTTCATACTGAGCTAAGGGTACCGAGTTCGATTCCCAGCATGGCCAAACAATGTATAATTGGTGAAATGTGGGTTTACAATTTCTTAGTGATGAATTAGGCCGGATAGCTAGATTTTGTGCCTGTTCTTGTCTTAAATTATATGATAAGGCATAGGAAGCTCCAACAGGCTTAGCAAACCTGTAGTGGGAAAATATATTATTTGAATAAAAAATTACTTAGGCCATAGGCTGGAAACACTAATGGATGTAAGATGTTGACACCGCGTTGAAACTACTCGTCCATTTGTACTAATTAATAGGATGAAGATCGTTGAAGTTAGAAAAAACATACTCACATTTGAGTGCAGAGAAAATGGAAAACCATTAAGAAAAACCCACCTTCAATACACACTGAAATTTCGCAACAATATTTTTTAACGAAATTTACCTGACAATTAAAACATATTTTAAGTTTCTTACCATTTAAAAAAACGGATAATGCATGCGCGAAGTAAAAACGAAACCAGCTTTTTGGTTTATTTGTCCTTTTATATTTGATTTATGCTCAACTTTGTTGATTTAAACGTGAATTAACGATAACATTATGATAAACAACAAAAGTTCCCTCGGGTCTTGGAAGAAATATTTCCCTCAATCAAAGAACAGAAGCGCTAGAACCAGCCATATTGTGACCAAAGGCTAACATTTTAAGATACACAAGAATAAAAAAACAATGTTCGCACGAATCGTTAACCTCCTATCTTTGTTTTGTTTGTTAAGAACAAATTTGAGAACTACTATTTGTTTTGCACCATACAACTTAAATAAGAGTCTCTAACAATATTTTAATAAAACATAAATATTATATTTGTCGTCTTTTTATCCCAAAATCCAACTATGACTAGCTATTAAATTAAATTTTAATCATTTTATTTATGACATATCAGATTATCTATCTCCTCAATTCTACATTTTATGATTTACAAACCCGCCTCGGTGGCGTAGTTGGCTAACGCGCTTGTCGTGTTGAGCTCGACTGCCGAGGACGGGGAGATCGAGGTTCGAATCTCGGTAGGGTGAACTGGGGGAGGTTTTTACTAAATGGTTTTCCACTCTCTTTCCACGCAAATGCGGGTTCATTTCCTCTAATTCAACCTTCCCAATTCTTAATCCATTAGCGTAATTAATACTTAAAGCGTATAGCCCGAACGGGTAGTAAGACGTGGTGCTAATAATAATAATAATATTTACAATGTAGAACACCTCAAACTGGTTAACTTTATGGTCCGGCAGTGTTGGGTGTGCTTGGGTGTGTTTCGATTCCCGACAGGATATAGAGAGCTTGTGCATTCTCCCATAATGCAATCACACTGACCGCTTGAGTTAGATCATTTAAATTTCAAATAAGCATTACGTTGACATTAAAAAGCAATAATATTTTTTAAATTCCTCAACCATTTATGGTATTATTAATGGATGGATTCTACAAATCATTGTATAACTAAGACAAGAGTTCGAGAGTAAATAATACTCATTAGAAATGTAATCTGCTGCTTATTATTTTAACTATAAGACAAGACTTAACAACCAGACCTCGTACCACTAATTTACCACTCAACTGAATGTATGAATGTCATGTAAAAGCATTAATAAATGTAAACATTTAGTTAAAATTAATATTTTATATAGCAACCAAAGAATTAATGTGATTTGAAATAAGAATTAAGGGGTGAGGGGAGGGATAAAAATTTGGAAAAATTAACCTTTTATTATGTTTATCATGTTTTTTAATTTTCTGATTTCAGATTAGAGATTTTTATTTAAAGTGAAGTTTCAGGTTCGAGATTAAGTGTGTTCGAGCCAACATTAGTTCTAATTTATTTGAATTTGTAATTATTATTATTATTATTATTATTATTACCACGTCTTACTACCCGTTCGGTTTATACGCACTTGCGCTAATGTGTAATGGTAGGGTGATTTTGAGATGAAATGGAAGACCTACAGTTTAACGTGGGATCCGAACCACGGTGGCGGCCTGGCATTCCTCACATTCACAAGATGTCTTGTCAGAGGTGAAGGAAGGGTTTAGTAATCAGATAGATCTGTGCCGGGACTGGGGATTGAACCCGTGAACCCTAACACAGAAGTCTGACACCTTACCCCTAGACCACCAGGTCACCCGAAATTGTAATTAATCAGCTCAAGTAACATCATCACTGGCACGTACCTGTTGTTCGTATATCCGTGGCTAGTCATGCTCAACTCGAGGATTCGTGCTCTTATATCCTAGTCCGGATAGTACCGATACGGAGGATAGAACAGATAGCACTGATAACCCAGAATGGATAGGATAGCACTGTTACCGTGAGAAAGATGGTATGGCTATTCCAAGAGGGATGACACTGATATCCGGTGATGGATAACACGGATAAGCCGGTAGCAGGTATCATGGATACTCTGGAACAAATGTAATGAATATATCGGTGTGGAAATCACGGATACTGTTCCTGACCCCCAAAATGAAACTGTAAGTCAGGCCCTAGCGTATTCTTGCCAGGGACGACTTCAAGACATTTTGGAACTAAGGCTCCCGCTGTTTTGCCGGCTTGGTTTGACGTCATAATGTCACGCTCTCTATCTGGGAGGACAGTATTAACTATCTCTAGTGTTGAACTAGTTCCTCTCGCGCGCTCATACGACCAGTCGGCTTAGAAAGTGCACATTAAATTAGTTTCGTGGAATGTATCTCGTTTCGAAAGCGTGCGTGGATTTATGTGTAACTGTTTGAAAGTCGCGCAGTGTTAATACCCAAAACAAAACATATAAAAAGGGATGAGACTAGAAATACAAACAAAACACGTCTTAGGGGGTGTTATTAGATCCATCCCGTGAGTGTACCTAGTGTGGTTGTTGTGTGGTGGTCGGTGGACGCCCGACTGCGCCGTGGGACAGACCTCAGTCCCGTCTCGACGCTCCGTTTCCCCCCTCCCGGTGACCTTGAAGAGAGGTGCAACCCTGTTTGTCCCGAGCTCGACCTCTGATTGGTCTGTGGAGAAAGGCCCCGCCCGTATTGGCCCACATTTGATCGCGGATATCTCTGAACTGGCCGATTTTTTTTTAATTGTCTCCTTCTTTTGTTTGTAAAGATCTGAGCCCGAAACCTTTTAGACTATAAAAGCGGGTACGTTTGGGTTGGAGGGTTAAGAAGCATTGTCTCTTTCAACGAGCTAACATGGCATTCAAGGTAAGTCTCTTTGTTACATTCTGTTATAGCTCTCCACAGCTAGGTGAGGTATCGCGCCCAGGTGCGTCTCTCAATCTAGTTGGGGAAAACCCTCAAGTTATGAAACTTTTATTCTGTATAAATAACTTATCAATTTTACCAAACAGTCATTGTAAGTGTTACTAACTATTTAATCTAGGAGCTTATAGCCCGAAAGGCTAGTAAAAGGTGGTGCTAAATAATAAATAAATAAATAATATTTAATCTAAGGGGAGTAGGAAAAGAAGAGAGTATCTATTTAGACAGGCGGCTGAAGTCCCTGTAAAGAGGATGGGGGAGGGGGGGAACTACCTCCATCGACCCGGCAGGGATTAGACCCCAAGTCAATTGCCATTAGTTCCAAACTCACTAGTCCTACTTGTTATTTTTAACTTGGTGATATATATATATATATATTTTATTGACTAAAAAAAAGTCCTCGACCTGTTATCCCCATTGATATTTCCATCTTTAGGGACTAATGTTGTCAATTTTACCTGTTAATCTTGTCGTCTATGGTGGGTCAAGGGTCAACTAGTTCTCAGCTTCAGTATCTGATTAGAATCAATTATAGACACGCTCTGCCGGGCTTCATTTGTTTCGGCGCAAGTCGAGGGATAGGCCAATAAAAGATAGCTGTTAGTTAATTTTAATAAGCTTAAGCTATCATTTCGTATTCATCTATTTTTTTTTTTTTTTGCATCTTCGAGTATACGAAGAATAATACAATCTATATGTGGTCTTGTTTAACTTCTTGCAACAGTTTTTTTTTCTTCTTATCTTGTGTGGTTCCCAAAACCATATCTTGTGAAGCCACCAACCTCAGTTATAACGCTATTCAACATAACAAATCGGAATTAAAAAATATATAGAGCATTGTTATCACTTCTTAATTTGACTGAAATGGCTAAAAATATGCTCAGTTTTAAAATATAAATAATAATAATGATTCTTAAAACTGCTTGAAATCCGTTGAACAACATTCGTAAGAATAAATATAAATTTAGTTAGAAGTTGAATTAATATTGATGAAAGTGAAAAATGTTATTCGATAAGAGTGAACATCGTTTTCATTCAAATCAAATTATTTCTGCATAAATTTATTTTTACATTTCCTTGCTCTAGTTCCTTCCAATTTTTGAAAGAAAGGTTTCGACACAGAACTGCTTTACTGAGTAGTTCGAGGCTCAAGTAGCAACCGCTTACAACAACTCCGAGGTTAGCTTTATTGATGTTGTTTCTTTGACTCTTCCAGTTCGTCGTCCTCTCCGCCCTTGTGGCTGTGGCTAGCGCCGGATACCTGGGAGCACCCGCCGTGGTCTCCCCTGGCGCAGCCGTCTCCGCTTACGGTTACGGCGCCCCCGCTCTGGGTTACGCCGCACACGGCCCCGCCCTTGGTTACGCCGCACACGCCGCCCCCGCTCTGGGATACGCCGCACACGGCCCCGCCCTGTCCTACGCCGCCCCCGCCGTCGCTAAGGTCGCCGTCGACACCGACTTCGACCCCAACCCTTCCTACAGCTACGCCTACGACATCCAGGACGCCCTGACCGGCGACTCCAAGGGACAGCAGGAGTCTCGTCAAGGCGACGTCGTCCAGGGCAGCTACAGCCTGACCGAGCCTGACGGCACCCGTCGTACCGTCGAGTACACCGCCGACCCCATCAACGGATTCAACGCCGTCGTCCACAAGACTCCCCTGGCCGCCCCCGTCGCCAAGGTCGCCGTCGCCGC